>PVJS01007180.1:0-56957 GCA_004027185.1 Glis glis | reverse complement strand
CGCCTCTGCGTTCAATCCCCGGTACCGCAAAAAAAAAAAAAAAAAGAAAAATTAAAAGGGGGGCGGGTGCCAGAGATGTAGCTCAGAGGTAGAATGCCCCTGAGTTCAATCCCTAGTACCAAAAAAATTATAATAATAAAAATAAAGAAATAAAAGTAGTCAAAAGGGTAACGGGACTTCTATGACATGTGCAAACTATATGAAATTAAAATTTTAGTGTCATAAATAAGCTTTCGTGGTGCCAGCCACCCCTGTCTGCTTGCGTGTTGGCTGTGATTGTTTTTACGCATCAGCAGAGTTGAGCGGTTGAAACAGAGACTGCGTGTAAGCCCTGCAGAGCTGGACATGTTTGCTATCAGACCCTTTGCAGAAAAGGTTGGTCGACTTCAGTTCTAGACTCTTCCAGTTCCAGGTGTGGTCTTTGGAGCAGCAGTGTCACCTGGACAGTTGTTAGAAAGCCAGACCTCCTGAACCCCAGGCTGGAGTTCAACAAGAGGCCCACGTGAACAGCGTGTGCACAGCCAAGTGTGTGATGTGCTGCTCTAACAGCGTATGTGCAAAATGCCCAGCGCCGTGCTGGCACTTACAGCATGCGTGCGTGCAAGATACCCAGCGCCATGCTGGCACTTAGAACACCGTGGAGATTAGCTGTTGTGGCAGGCAGGAGAGAGCCTCAGAGGAGGCCCGGGCACGTCTGAACCCTCAGACCTGCGTGTGGTCATTTAAGTGGTAACAGGCACTTTGCAAATATGATTAAGCTGAGGATGATGAGTTGAGGGCTAGCCAGGTGAGCCCGATGACATAATATAATCACCAGAGTCTACAAGAGGAAGGGGGAGGGGTGCAGAAAAGAAAGAGGACAGGTGATAAAGGCCCCAGGGCTGGAGCCTGACCCCAGGACAGCCAGGCAGGAGGTCTCTCAGGTGTGAAAAAGACAAATGGACTCTCCCGGATCCCCCGGAGGCACACAGCCAGTGGACACCCTGACTTTAGACTTCTGACCTCAAAACGGTAAGAGAATATGCTTATCTTATTTGAGGTTGCTGGGTTTTCCATAACTTGGTAGGGTGACACCAGGAAGTGGCACAGCGGCCATTCCTTGGTGACGGCGATTGTTGGTATCTGCGGCATGCTGGCTCTGCCATCTACCCGTGGAGTTGTCTGAGGTTCGGAACCTTAGTTTCCTGCTGTATAAGGTGGAGAGAATCACTTCTCCCTGGCTTACAGGAGATCCTGTGCGTAGCGTGGCTCCTTAAGATGTTTGCTGCCTTAACTGTTGTGTGTGTGTGTGTGTGTGTGTGTGTTTTACTGGGGATTGAACCCAGGGGCATTCTACCTCCAAGCTACACCCCCAGCCCTATTTTTTAGTCTTTATTTTGAAACAGAGTCTCACTAAGTTGTGGAGGGCCTTGTGTTGCTGAGGCTGGCTTCGAACCTGCGATCCTCCTGTCTCAGCCTCCCAAGTACTGGGATTACAAACGTGCGCCACCACACTTGGCTTGCCCTAACTGTTGTTGAGCCCGTAGTGGCCAGGGGCTGGCTCTGTGTGACCTTGCTCAAGTTATCTGACCTCTCTGAACTGGAGTTTTCCCGCCTAGGAAGTGGGGGTCCTGCCCGTGTCTGCTTCCTCGGGGTGCTGGGCAGGTGCTTTGGGACCCTGAGCTTAGCTCTGCAGGCTGCGCTGGAGACCGCAGGGCTATTTGCAGCCAGTTGGAAAGGACAGATCTCTAATCTGGTTGCCCCCCTCGGGGACGCTGTGACCTCAGCCTCAGCTGGCTTGTGGCTAGATGGTTCCTATTTCTCTTGCCCTTTCTCTTTCCTTCCTGCAAACAGACCCCCCTAGTGGCTTCTGCCCTGGGAGGGCCTGGAGCACTGCTGCCTCGCAGAGGAGGGGCAGGGGCTGGTCCTGTGCTGAGGCTCCGCCCCCTCTGGGTGAGGCGGAGCCAGCGCTCTGAGGCCTGGCCCTGGGACTGCTCTCCATGCCGCTGTGGTTCCCGAGCTAGGACCCTCAGTGTTGGTGCCACTGGGCTGGAACTGTGTCTCCAAAGGCTGCTCCTTCAAGACAGATCTCAAGCTGTGGCTCCTCAGGGCCCAGCGCAGAGCCTGGCACACAGAAAACTTGTTTGCTGAACCAATCGCTGCAAATCCCCAGTGCAATTTGGAGCTGGTGTTAGTGGAGCCCCTCCAAGGCCCCAGGAAGTGTTGGTTAGGCAGGATCTGGGGATCATGGAAGTGGCTTAGCTCTTTGAAGACTTAGAGCTTTTCCTGAGTGTGCGGGACATGCGGCCAGGGCGGAGCCGAGTGTTCATCTGAGGAGGAGGGCCTCGAAGTTCCCTAGTCAACAGAGGCCTGAGGCTCAGAGAGGTTGAACAGCACACCCAGGGCTGCACAGCAGGGAAGTGAGTTTGGTTGGTGGGGTGGAAAGTCTGTTAAGTACTTGGATGGCATCTCTTGAAGACTTCGGGCTCTTGCTTTTTCTTGGTTTTGTGGCTTTTTCCCCATCATGGTTGAACGTCTTTCGGAAGTCTTGCTTTAGAATAATGGAGTCTGTTGCAAATAAGGGAGGGGAGATAATCAGGGAGTCATGAACCTCCGGACACTCCCATCTTACCGGGTGACAAAGGTCCTGATTTCCCCAGTAGCGTCTGGTTCCAGCACCAGTACTCTCCTGTCCCAGAAAACCCCTCCGTCCCCAGTGAGCAGGGACAGTTGGCCACCCAGTGACTTCCTGCTGGCCCTGAACGTGGACCATAGGTGGAGGGGGGACAGTGGCACCCAGCGGGAGCGGGGACCCCCTTTTTGCTAAAGGAGGAGGAGGCCCAGGTGTGTCTGCCCACGCTGGAATCACCTGTAACGTTCCCACCCAGGGCCTGCTCATCACAGGCCTGCGTCGTCCTGTCTTGTCACCCACCCACCTGCCTCCTGCCTGGCTTCTTGCCACGAGCCCCGCATCTGTTCTGCGTCCCCACCTCCCACCTTTGCCCCTCCCTGTGGCGCCCCTTCCATGAATGAAGTTGACGTCACTGGAAGGGGGGGACAGATGCTCAAATGTGCGGGGGTCAGGGCCCAGGCTGTGTGGGTGTCCTGCTAGAGGGGACAGCTCACCTCTTGGTGCCATCCCCAGTGGCACAGCCAAAGTGGAGTGGGGTGGGGGATGATCGAGGCTCCTTCCTTCTGTTAGTCTTTCTGTTTGTCCCTTTGTCCGAGTCCCCGTGCCATCCGAGCTCCTGCTGAGCAGAGCTCAGGAAGGCAGGAGACCTGGGAACGTCAGTGCATGGGTGTTGGCTGGGGCTGGGGCAGCGGCAGGGGGTGAGCGGGGAGCTGGGGGAGGCGGAGGCTCTGGGAGCGGGGCCTCCAGGCCTGGCAGGGCCCCAGGCATTAGTGTGCATGTCCCTGGCTCTGGGCTGTAGACAACTTCAGGACAAGAACTTCAGGTTTTACTCCTCACCCCCCAGGCTGTCCTGCTTATCACAGCGCGGTGCATGCTGGGCTCAGCAAGTCATTTTTAGACGATGAATATAAGCATGGTGCCACCTAACTGGCCACCCTGCCTTCTCTGTTTGTTTCCTCAGCTGTAGGGTGGACATGCTGCCTCGGGGAATCCTCAGTGTCACAAGTCCCCATCCTCAGTTGTCCCCTCCCAGCCCAGGCAACCCTCACTGTTTGGCCACTGTCCACCAGAGAGATTGGTGACAGCCACCTCCCACCCTCCGCCCCACCCTGGCTCTCTCCTGCCTTTGCCTCAGCAATGTGGCCCCACTCACCATGCCAGTCCCCACCCCAGGCCCCCCAGGTCCTTCCCAGACCTCCCTTTCCCACTTGGACGCCCCCTTGCTGTCTAAGCACCCTGTCCTTTTCCTTTGTAGGATGGTCACGATTATTCATTTTCTTTTGGGGCAGGGCTGGGTCTGTCTTTTCCCCTGTTGTACCTTCTGTCTGACACAGAGTAGATGCTCCCTAAATATTTGTTGAGTGAATATATAACTGAAGAGGACGTTGCTGACCTCTGCTCCCCTACCACTGTCCACCCTCATGTCACGACTCGATGTTTCTGAGGTGCACAGTGCTTCTTAGGTGTCACACGCTGTGCTAAGCCTTCCATGGAGCAACCCTCTGAGGGAGGTACCCCAGGTCCTGCATGTCACAGATTTGGCTGCCAAGACTCAGAGACGGGAAGCAACAGACCTCAGGTCACACAGCATCCCGTAGGGAAGCCAGGATCCCTCTGGAGTTGCTACAACTGGTGGCCCGGTTATGAGATACCACATAGCCATCATGAGGTCCCGAGGTGGTCCCCCATCCCGGCAGGACTTGAGAATGCCGGGGGTCCCCGGATGCCCTGCCTGCCTCCCAGGCCTCCCGGTGTCTTTCGATGTCGCTTGCTTTCTCCCAAATGACTTCCACGTTCCGGGGCCGCAGTGTTGTTTGCTGTAATCCGAGCTGCGCCAGGGCTTGGCACTGGGATCCCTGGCTTGGCGGCCTCGGCTTAGGTTCCTGGTTTCCTTGGATGATTTTACTGGCGGAGAGAAGCCTAGCCCGGAGGCGGCGGGCACATCGCTCCCCTCGCCACCCAGGGTGGGGAGGGGGCACCGATCGTTGGCAGGGAGCGGGCCTGCTGAGCCCACCGCGCCAGCCTCCTGTTCTAATCTCACCCTGGCAGGGTGGACGCTAGATCCTCACCCCACAGCCCAGGAGCCCGGGGCTCGGAGGGATTGCGTGATCTTGCACAGCAGATGAGTGACAGGGCGGAAGCTCCAACACCCCACCTCTTCCTCCCAGGTTCCTTTCCTGCTCCGGCTGCAGGCAGGACCTGGCCCTGGGGCCCCCGAGTGGTGAGAACCCAGAACTTGCCCGCCAAGAGCTCAAGTCACTCAGAAAAAGACCAGATTGGGTGCAGTCAGCGATCAAAGCCCCGCCCGTCTACATGAGACCATCTGTATTTTTAGACGGGAGTGAGTCAGGCCCCAGTGATTCACAGGCCCGGCTCGGCTTGCAGGCCAGCGAGGGCAGGGCAGGAGCTCAGCCGCGCAGGGCACAGGAAGACCCCCAGGGGCTCCAGGGGCTGTTCACCCCTCGCCTGTCAAGGGTCGGGGCGAGTGTACACTTTCTCGCTTGTTTGGAAGATGCATTTTGAAGAACTGCTGTCAAATGGCTCGTGTGAGCAGAAATAGGAAGGGATACACGCACAGCCTCACATCACTGCAAACATCCGCCCTGGGCTGGGTGCTGGGAGATGACGGCAGAGAACCAACCAACGCAGCCAGCCCTGTGCCACACATCTCTGGAACAGGTGTCTGGGCACTTTCTCCATAAAGGGCCAGGCAGGCGGTGAATAGTTCAAGCTCTGTGGCCCATCTGGTCTCCATGCAACTGTTCCACAGGGAGGCAGCCACAGGCAGTATGTGAACCAGAGGGCGTGGCTGTGTTCTAATAAAACTTTATTTACAAAAACAGGGAGCAGACTGGATTTGTCCTGTGGGTTATAACTTGCTGGCCCCTGTGTGTGTGTGTGTGTGTGTGTGTGTGTGTGTGTGTGTGTGGTACTGGGGGTTGAACTCAGGGGCATTTTTTGTGTGTGTATGTGGTGCTGGGGATTGAACCCAGGGGCATTCTACCTCCCAGCTACACCCCCAATCCTATTTTTTATTCTTTATTTTGAAACAGGGTCTCACTAAGTTGCAGAGGGCCTCACTAAGTTGCTGAGGCTGGCCGTGAACCTGCCATCCTCCTATCTCAGCCTCCCAAGTACTGGGATTACAAGCATGTGTCACCACGCCCAGTGAACCCAGGGGCATTCTACTTACGAGCTACACCCCCAGCCCTATTTTTTATTTTTATTTTGAAACAGGGTCTCGTTAGGTTGATGAGAGTCTCACTACCTGCTGAGCCTGTTCTCTAACCTGCGATCCTCCTGTCTCAGCCTCCCAAGTACTAGGATTACAGGCATGTGCTACCACGCCCGGCACTTGGCCTCTATATTTAAAGACACCTTTACCCTCTCCCTGGCTCCCCTTGTTTGCCCTCCACAGTGGGACTGCAGGACACCTTGATGGCCCAGGTGCTGAGCTAGTGCTGCAGGTAGGGACTGCTTCGAAGCTCTACCTTCAACAAGCCCTTCCTCTGCAAAGGTGTTTATGGGCCGGGTTGTACTGTGACCTTCTTGGGCAGCGGCATCTGTGTGTCACTCTTGTGTCCAGCTTAGTCCTGGGGCATCACAGGGCATTGTCATGGTGTGAATCTGGAGTGTCCCCCAAAAGCTCATGTGTTGAAGCCTGGTCCCCAGGGCAGCAAGGTTCAGAGGTGGGGTGTTGCTAGAGGAGGTGGGTCACTGGGGGTGTGGCCTTGAGGACTGTGTTTTCTCTCTCTCTCTCTGCTTCCCAGCTGCCATGAGCTGAGCAGCTCTCCTCTGCCCCACCCTGCCGCCATGATGTTTCTGCCTTGGAGCCAGCCAATCATGGACTGAACCTCTGAAACCATGAGCCAAATAAACCTTTCCTCCTCTAAGTTGTTCTTGTCAGGTATATTGGTCACAGCGACAAAAAGTGAACACAGGGCTATTAGTTAGTATTTGCAGAATTAACACCTCAGCTATGCCCAGTCCTATCTATCTATCTTCACTTTAGTTGGGAACAGGCAAAAAAGGGAGAGGGTTTGTGGCAGGCTAGGTCCCCCTGTCTTCCTCCCTGTCCCCTACTCTGTGTCCCCACGAGTTTAGGAGTGAGGTGCGGGACTGTGGGATGGGCTCCTCAGCCTGGCTCATTGTGGGCACTAAGTGCTGAGCTTCGGCTGCTCGTCTGCAAGATGGGTGGGATGTAGGAAGCCCACGTCTCTCCCAGAGATTTCAAGGAGGCTCCAGCGAGTCACCGTGCCTGTCGGGCTCCAAAATTCAAAGGGAACCGTCGCAAGAGTGCCCCTCGGAGAGGTGGAGCGAGCGTTACTCTTATAGGTAAGTTAACAGGATCCGGGGCTTCGGCTTTGAAGGACCTGCTTGAGGTCACAGGCAGCAAGACAGGGTGGGATTCAGACCCCGCCTCTCTGTGCTTCCCTTGGCCCTGGTATGTGCGCTATGAATTAGTGACATGGTTGGTGACTGGCCACCTCCAGGATCCGCCCTTTCCCTGTTCCTCTGGCAGCTAGGCAGTCTCATCTCTAGTGCCTTTCTACCTGCCCCCCAGAAGCCAAGGAAGGAGGCTCCTCCCCGCAGCAGCCCCACCAGCAAAGGTTCCTGATGCCTGCAGTCCAGGGGAGGCTGCAGAACTGGCTTCCGCAGAGCAGGGTTCAAATCTGTCTCCGGACAGCTAACTCTGTGAGCTGGGGAAGGGCGTGACCTCCTGCGAGTGCGTCTTCTCACCTGCATGAGAGCGATGGGAAATAATGTGCGTGCACCCACAGAGGTGGTGCCTGTCATCTGTGGTAGTTACAGTCTATAAAGCTGCTGTGAATGCTGAGTGATTAAATCTTAACCCATTGCTCCGGGGGAAATACAGACAGTCCCTGATTGAGGGGAATTCGACTTATGATTTTCCATTTTACGATAGTGCAAAACCATAGGCGGCCAGTAGAAACTGTACTTCGAATTTGGAAGTCAGCCGGGCATGGTGGCGCATACCTGTTATCACAGTACTTGGGAGGCTGAGACAGGAGGATAACATGTTTGAGGTCAGCCCCCACAACTTAGCGAGGCCCTCAGCAACTTAGCTAGATAAAAATAAATAAAGCTGAGCACAGTGGCACACGCCTATAATCCCAGTACTTGGGAGACTGAGACAGGAGGATCACAGGTTTGAGGACAGCCTCAGCAAGAAGTGAGACTGTCATCAACCTAGCGAGACCCTGTTTCAAAATAAAAAATAAAATGAGGCTGGGGGTGGAGGTTGGAGGTAGAATGCCCCTGGGTTCAATCCCCAGTACCAATAAATAAATAAATAATAAATATAAAAAGAGATGGGGTGTAGCTTGGAGTTAGAACACCCCTGGGTTCAATCCCTAGTAACCCCCCCCCCAATTAAGTTGGGTCTTTTCCCCCACTAGCAGCACGTAGGTACAGTCCTCTCCTGTGATGCTGGTCAGCTGGGCTCCTGGTCAACCCCGTGATCCGGGGGGAAGCCACCCACACGCTCCAGTCTGCTGTGTCGCTAAGCTATGGGGCTGGGCTGGTCAGGTGTATTAAGTGCATTTTCCATTCACTCTGTTTTCAGTTTACGGTGGGTTTATCAGGGTGTAGCCGATCGCACTTCTAGTTCATTCAGCCACAGGACGGGGAGTTGACCAGGGCACAGAGTGGGACCCCTGCAGCATTTGCTGAATTCCCAAACCTGGGCCCTGGTGCGGCTGTGTCCTGCCTTGGAGCCTCGCGTGTGTGCTCTCTGTCCTGTGTGTGACCGCTGCTAGCACTGAATAAACTTCCCCACTCAGCGGCATCACCTGTACACCTGCTCCCAGCCCCAGCCACTCGCCGACCTTCTTCGCCACCCTGTCCTCCCTGCCCGGGACGCCGCGGGCTCCCGTTCAGTTCCTGTATTGTGCTTTGTAGACTTCACACCTGCACCAGCGGTGAAAAACCAGTGTCACTTGTGAAATGAGGCCAGTGTCCCATCTTCTCCTCTCTGAAATGGGGATTATAATAATGCTTATTAGCTGGGCGTGGTGGTGCACACTTGTAATCCCAGTACTTGGGAGGCTGAGACAGGAGGATCACAGGTTCGCAGCCAGCCTCGGCAACTTAGTGAGGCCTCCGCAACTTAGTGAGACCCTGTTTCAAAATAAAGTATAAAAAATAGGGCTGGGGTGTAGCTCAGAGGTAGAATGTCCCTGGGTTCAATCCCCAGTACTGCAAAAAATAAAAAATGGTGCTTGTTAAATAGAATAATATAATAAGCACTATGTGATATATTAAATAATACTGCTTATTATGCATTTTCCCCTCTCTAAAATGGGGATTATAATACTGCTCCACTGTGTACGGTATGGGGAAATGCCTAGGGCAATGTATAGCTTATAGTAAGTACTCAATAAAGCTTGTCCTCACTGTTATTACTCCTGGATAAAAAGGTCATTGAAAACAAACAAACAAACAAAATATATATATACATGTGCGTAGATATTACAGTGGGCCATATGAAATCACCCTTTTTGCCATTTGCGAGATATGATTATAATTATAGTTTAACTGTGTATATGTGGATGTATAAAGTATATCATATGTATTTGCATCTCTAAATTTATATTGAGAAATAAATGAGCCGGGCATGGTGGCACACGCCTATAATCCCAGTAGTTGGGAGGCTGAGACAGGAGGATCTCAGTTTCGAGGCCAGCCTCAATAACAAGACTCTCAGCAACTTAGCGAGATCTTTTTTCCAAATTAAAAAAAAAATAGGGCTAGGGGTGTAGCTCAGAGGTAGAATGCCTCTGGGTTCAATCCTCAGCACCACAAAAAAAAAAAAGAAAAAAGAAAAATTAGGTATAGGGGTGTAGCCCAAAGGTAGAATGCCTCTGAGTTCATTCCCCAGTATCACAAAAAGAAAAGAAAAATGAAGAAGAAAAAGAAGGAGACCGGCATGGTAATCCCAGTACTTGGGAGGCAGAGACCGGAGTATCCAGGGTCGCCGCCAGCCTCAGCTACTTAGTGAGGCCCTCCGCAACTTTGTGAGACCCAGTTTCAAAATAAAGGATAAAAAATATGGCCGGGGGTGGAGCTCAGAGGTAGAATGCCCCTGGGTTCAATCCCTGGTACTGCAAAAAAAAAAAAAAAAAAAAAAGAGGAGGAGGAGGAGGAGAGGAGGAGGAGGAAGAGGAGGAAGAAGAGAAAAATAAAGTACTTACCTGAGAGCACTAGAGTGTGGGCCACAGAGCACCGTCTCACTCCGCGGGGGCTGTGCTCTGCCCGGGGACCCCTTCTGTGGGGGCTGAGGGTGTGTCCAGGCTTCGGGTTGTGGCTTTGCCTTGTCCTGGCCACCGGGGAGAATGGCGGCTCCGCTGCTCCGTTCCCCTGTCTGTTGGTGAAGGTGACGATTAGACGCTGTCATGACTGCGCGGGGCTCACCCCAGCGCCCAGCGGATGATGAGAGGTGGCTTTGGTTTAGTTTTGTCCCTCTTCCTTCTTTCCATCAGTAGAACGTGTTTCGTTGTGAGTAGAACGTGTTTCGTTGCTAATAGTATTTACTATTGATAAAAGGCCTCTGTCGAGTACGGACAGTCAGGTTTCCGGGGGGGCCGTGCGCCTCTCCTGAGTCCCCACGCTCCCTGTCCTCCTCCCCGCTCTCCTACATGGCCCCCTCTGTCCCGCACTCGGTGCCACAATGTCCCACCAAGCTGCCCTTTCTCTGGAGCAGGGGGCCCAGACCCTTGGTAAACTCCGTCCTCCCCTGTCCTGCCCGTCTTCCCTGCCCTCCCTTCACTAAGTCCTCCGCTCATTTTTTTTTTTTTTTTGCGGTACCGGGGATTGAACCCAGGGGCGTTCTACCTTCGCGCTACGCCCCTGGCCCTATTTTTTATACTTTATTTTGAAACCGGGTCTCACGAAGTTACAGAGGGCCTCACTAAGGGGAGAGAGAGAAAGACAGGGGGAGAGAGAGAGAGAGAGAGAGAGAGAGGGAGGGAGGGAGAGAGCTGAGGCTGGCCGCGAACCCGGATCCTCCGGTCTCCGCCTCCCAAAGTACTGGGATTACAAGCGTGTGCCACCACACCCGGCTCCTTCGCTCATTTATTCAAGAACATTTGATTGGACCGGCATGGTGGCGCACACCTGTAATCCCAGTACTTGGGAGGCTGAGACAGGAGGACTGCAGGTCTGCGGCCAGTCTCAGCAACTTAGTGAGACCCTCAGCAACTTAGTGAGACCCTGTTTCCACATAAAAAATAAAATCAGGTTGGGGGTTGGGGGTATAGCTGAGAGGTAGAATGCCTCTGGGTTCAGTCCTCAGTGCCACCAAAAAGGGAAAGAACATTTGTTTGATTGGTTACTAGGTCCATGTCAGGCCCCGTGCCAGGCTCTGGGCTCACAAAGATGAGTCAGGAGGGCTTTGGCCTCTGAGGGCACAGTCCAACAAGGGAAACAGAGGCAGGATGAGAACCAGAAGGGCCTCCCCAGGTTCAAAGCTCCAGCTCATGAAAAGGAAGTTGGTCACCACTTTATTTATTTATTTTCGTGGTACTAGAAATTGAACCCCGGGACGTTCTACCTCTGAGCTACACCCACAGCCCTATTTTTTTTTTTTTAATTTGGAATCAGGGTTGCTCTAAGTTGCTGAGAGCTTCGCTAAGTTGCCGAGGCTGGCCTTCGAACCTGTAATTCTCTTGTCTCAGCCTCCCAAGTCCTGGGATTACAGGCACCACCAGGTGTAACATTACTATTATTTATTTATTTATTTATTTATTTATTTATTTTGGAGCAGGGGGTCGAACCCAGGGCCTTGTGCGTGCTAGGCCAGCACTGGACCCCTGAGCCACACCCCCACGGTCTTCGTTTAACTCTTGAAGGGGCTGCTGACTGTCTCCCACTGGGGGCCACTCCACTTCACATGAGAGTAGTTTGAATTCTCTGGACTCTCTTCCCTGTTGGGGTTCCCACGGTCTTTGGTTTTTTTTGTTTGTTTGTTTTGTTTTTGTTTTTTGTACTGGGGATGGAACCCAGGGATATTCTACCTGATTTTTTTTTTTTTTTTTTGGACACAGGGTCTTCCTAGGTTGATGAGAGTCTCACTATTTGCTGAGGCTGTCCTTGAACCTGTGATCCTCCTGTCTCAACCTCTCAAGCACTCGGATTACAGGTGTGCACCACCATGCCCTGCTTCCCAGTGTTTAAAAACAAACAAAAAAAAAGAAGCAAAAAAGCAGCCCCCTGTCCTGCCAGAGAGCCTAATGGATTGTTCAGGCCTGTCTGTCCCTTCCTGTCCCCCGGTTCCACCTCTGAACTCTGCAGTGGGCCGGCGCCTACATCAGGAGATTGGTGAGATGATGAGAATTCCAGAACGTTCCACGCCCATTGCTTTCATCCTTGCCGTAGCCTGCCCAGCGGGCACGATCGTCATGGCCTTGTTTTGGATAAGGAAGTTGGTTCAGAGAGGTTTCAAGACTTGCTGGTCGTCCAACAGCCACAGGGTGGCCCTGCTGGGATTCCGACCCAGGCAGCCTGGCTCCAGGGTCCCCGCTCATAACCACCAGCCTGTGTCACCGGGGCCCCGTCCCTGAGCGTGGTCCCCTCTGCCCTCTGGAACTTCATGGGTGGAGGTGCCCTGTTCTGTCAGGACAACCTTGGGGTGGAGGTTCAATGCTGATGGCTAGAGACCCCCTTCCCCTGACCCCGGGGAGCACGGGGGTGGCTCCTGGCCCCGTGCCCCTCGCCCCAGCTGGCCCCGGTCAGTGCATGTTGCCCAAGCCATCTGGCTGATTGGCCACCGCTGCCATCCCGGGAGGCGCCTGCAGCACTGAAATGAGCCGATTACCCAAACGGCAGCCCCTTCCCTCCTTGGCTCCCCTGCCCGCCTGCCCCTGGGGATGTGTCCTCAACTAGAGAGCCCGGGAGGGAGGACGGCTGGGTACATCCCACTCCTGGCTGCCCCAGGAAGGAGGGAGGAGGTGCATCTTGCCTTACAGATTAGGAAGCCCAGGAAGCCGGCCGGGCTGGGTCAGAGCTCAGAGGGTCTTGAGCCACTGCTCTAGGCCCGGGACGCAGCCTTCTTTTAAACGGCTCTATTGAGATACACTTTATGTATCATAAAATTCACTTGTTTAAAGTACACAATTCTGTAGATTTTAGCAAGTCTACAGAGTTGTACAACCATCACCACTGTCTTTTTTCTTTCTTCCTTCCACCTTCCTCCTCCTCCTCCTCTTCCTCCTCCTCTTTCTCCTCCTCTCTTCCTCCTCCTCCTCCTCCTCCTCCTCCTCCTCCTCCTCTTCCTCCTCCTCCTTCTTCTGGTACTGGGGATTGAACCCAGGGGCATTCTACCTCTGAGCTACACCCCCAGCCTTTTTTAATTTTTGTTTTTTTGAAATAGGGTCTTGCTAGGTTGCTGAGGGTCTTGCTACATTGCTGAGGCTGGCCTTGAACCTGCGATCCTCCTGTCTCAGCCTCCCAAGTACTGACGTGTGCTACCCTGCCAAGCTTACTTCATTCCTTTTTATGGCTAAATAATATTCCATTGTATATAGACAGACCACAATTTGTTTATCCATTTGTCTGTTGATGGACATTTGGAGTATTCCCCCTTTCGGGCTATTTCAAATAACACTGTTATCAACATTCATGTACAAGTCATTGTGTGGGCATATGTTTTCATTTCTCTTAGGTACAGAGCTAGGAATAGAATTGATGGGTCATGGGATAACTGCAGATTTAACTTTTTGAAGAACTGCCAAATTGTTTTCTAGAGTGGCTGCTCTGTGTTACACGAGGGTTCCAGTTCCTCCCACATCCTCACCACCGTTTTTAATGTCTGTCTTCCGGCTTACAGACTTCCTGGTGGTTCTGAAGCGGCCTGTCACTGTGGCTTTGATTTGCGGGGCTCTGATGGCCAATGATGCTGAGCATCTTTTCCTGTACTTGTTGGCCATGTGTGTATTTGTGTGTGTGTGTGTGTGACTGATGGCCATTCACACATTGTGCTTGTTTTTAGTTGGGTTGTTTGTCTTCTTCTTATTGAGCTGTAAGAGCGCCTTGTGTGTTCCGGAGCCTAGTCCCTGGTGGGCATCTAAGGTCTCCAGCTCAGGCCCAGGCTGCAGATAGGGATGCCCCCGGGGGCCTCTGTGTGGACCACCGAGCCAGCTCGTCTAGAGCCAGAGTCCACTGCTGGCTTGGCTGGGGAGGCCTTGAGTGAAACCTGGGGCTCCAGGTGCCTCGGGGCCCGGCTGACTTGGGATTAATCAGAGTGCAGCGGGGTAGAGGGACAACTGGAGTGGGGGCTGCTTTTCTGACACCTGCCTAGGGGTGGGAGTGGGGTGTCCTTGCCTTTGGCTCCTGGATCCTCCCCTTTCTTCATTCCTATGACTGGGTCCCCAGTACCCTGGGCCTGCCTCCCTAGATCCTCCCCAGAGGGCATCAAAAGTGCCTTTGGGGGCCTGCCTCTGTCCTCCATGGCTGTACGCCATGCTTCCTGCTTGCGCCTGGTTTCTGTGAACATGTGATCTTCACTGTAGAAAATTCCACAGCAAGAAAGGGTTTCTTGGTGCCCAGGCAGGAAGCCTGACCTTGGCCCTGGTGCTGTGGTCAGAGAATTAGTGAGTCTGGCTAGATAAACCACAACTGAGAAAGTAGCTCGCAGGCTTCCTGCCTGGATCTCGCCTCTTCCAGGCGGGGCCAGGGGATTATCCTCTGGATTTCTGCAACCCTGTGCATGGCCAGGCCCCAGCGCTGGTCACACTGAGCTGTCCTTGTCTGTCTGTCTCCCTTGCCTGATCTGGAATTTCTTGGGGACAAGGGCGTGCTACAATGCCCTCAGTGTCCCCAGCTCCTCCTGGCCTGTCCCAGAGCAGGTGGCAGGGACTGACTGTCTGAACCAACAGCCCTTGCCCCCATGGTGGTGCTGGGTTCAGGGGTCACGGGGCTGGGCTCGGGGGCTCGGGATGGCTGGGCTTCATCCTTGTCTCAGGTGGCTGAGGACGGCACCAGGCGGGGCTCGGGGCTGGCAGGAGAAGGCAAGGAGCCCTCGACATGAGCAGGCAGGAGACCCTGGGCCACCTCCTGGCTCAGCTTAGAACGGGCGCCCGTTGGATTTTCTCAAAATGTGGCCGACCAGCGCCCTTTGCTCATTCTCCTGTGTCACCAGCCCCCCCCTTGTCACTGACTCCCCGGGCCATGTTTCTCGTCCACCACAGCCCTGGTGGCCCATGTCCCCTGCTTTCTAGACGCGATTCCCAGTTGATTTGTATCACCCGTGGCATTTGATGTCACCGCTCATCTGTCCTTAAAGGGAACCATATGGGGAAAGGTAGAAAGGAGGCCCGGGGCATGTGCACCCAGCCCTGGCTGTGTCTCTCCAGGAGCCGCTGGTGACCGCAGTGGTGGGCAGCCTGACCTCCCTCCTCCTGTCCCAACCTCGGTGAGTGTCAATGCGCCATCATGCTCTGTATGTTTCCTGACCCAGAAAATTTAGGCTAAACACCTACTAACCGCCCCTCCAAACCCACCTGTAGCAAGATAAGAGCTGTGGAACCATCTGGAAGGGTAGTGCAGTGGGGAGGACCGTCCCCTTGGGAGCGGATGCCTGGGTTCGAATCCAGCCTCAGATGGCTGCCAAGTAGGTCCCTGGCCTCCGGCCCTCACCTGTCTCGGCTTTCTTGTGAGGATACAAAGACGGAAGACACTCAAAGCACCCTCCGGGTAGTGCCGGTGCACAGGAGCCCGATAAGCCCGTGAACCTGCTGCCAGGCCGCAGCAAAGACGCGCTCCCTGAGCCTCCTTCCCGCTTCCTTTGCGCGTCAGCTGCCTCCCTGTGCTTGTGGGGTGGCCGCGGACGCAAGTGGGGCCACCTGCTTCTTACTCGAGGTCCTGGGGCTTGTGAGGGAGAATTTCCTCACACAATTGGCTAAGGAGAGTCCTAAGGAAGCACAGCCGGTTATTCAGATAAACAATGAGCAAAAGAGAATATATATATATATATATATATATATATATATATATAATGTGTGTGTGTGTGTGTGTGTGTGTGTGTGTGTGTGTGTGTTTATTTATTTGTTGTTGATGTGAAATTCGAAGTTAGCTGGTGTCCCGTGAAAGCTGGCAAGCCTGCTTGGCACCTTGTCCTGATAAACCTGCCCCGCGCTGAGTGACACAGGCCTTGGCCACTGTCTGCAGGGCTTGGGATGGGTTTAAACAGGTCAAGGTTGACCCTAGGGCTGGGGGTGGGGCGTGGGGTCAACTCTTCCTCCCCACCACCGGCTGGAAGGGATGCTGGGGGACCGCCCTGGCCCCCTACAAATTGGAAGGTGCCAATGACTGTGCGTCTTGTAAGTCCAGTGTGCTTGGTAGCTTTTCATCGCTGCGACCAAAATACCTGGCATGAGCCACTTAGAGGAGGGAAGGTCTATTGGGCTCAGGTCTCAGAGGTTCAGTCCATTGCCGGCTGGCTCCATGGCAGAGACTTCTGGGTGACAGCACAGCGTGATGGGGGCAATCTCCTTAACTGATGGCTGCCAAAAGCGGAGAGAGCAGAGGAGGGGACCGGGGACATACGTGGTCCCCAAGGCCACGCTTCCAGTGGTGACCCACCTCTAGCTGTGCCCCACCTCTGAACCTTCCTAGATTGGGGATCATGCTTTCAGCACATGAGATTTTTGGGGGGACATTCTAAACCCAAACCCTAACATCCGGGCACCATCCTAATCTTAGTCCCTGTTTGTCTCGATTAAACGGGGTCTTCGTCCTCTTCATGGATGGAGGGACCGAGGCAGGGAGCCTGGGAAGGAGGTGGCCAGCTGGAGGCTGCTGTGGGATCCTGTGTGACAGTGTGGGACCGCGGGACAGCCCACTCCGGAGCACTGTCTGTTTGGCATCTCTCAGTCCATCGGTGCCTGAGATTTATACAGGACAGGAATGGCTGGAGCCCACCAGCTATGAGGTCAGGGGCACTAGTCTCTTTCTTCTAGGAACCAGGAGGCCACTGCTAGGCGTAGCCCTTGGGCCCACGATGTGCTGCCAGCAAAATCCCAGGAGGGCGGATTGCTCCTCTTGCAGGAACAGCTCAGCCTGGGGAACCACCCGCTCGGGGTGACTTGGTGGCTTAGTAGCCAGGCCGGGCCCCACCCTGGGGCTCGTGGCGTCTTTCTAATCCAAGTGGTCTGTCCACTCAACAGCCATGTCCAGCTGAACTCGGGTTTCAAGGTCTCTTCCAAGGGAAGGCATGGGGGCTCAGCTTTGTAACCCCACTCTTGGTACTTGCTGCAGAGGAAGGTGCTGGAAAGGGGGCCTCTGGGGCCAGGGGGTTGAGGAGGAAGAGACGGAGATGGAATGGGGTGTCTGTACTCCTGGTGGAACGCATGATGGTTTTAGCTGGTCCATAGGGAGCCATGTTTTATTTGTGTAAAGCCATTGGGGGGGCAGGACAAGTGTCCCCTCCCTGTGTGGTGAAAATGTGTGTCCACTTCCGACAAGCACTGACAGTTGCTGCTGTGGCCTGACTCCCAGTGACAATGGCTGGCATTTGGGCGATGGTGCGCCAAACCTCAAGGGACTGGGCGCCAGGGCGACATCTGGCAGACGTAGCCTCCGTGGAAGCAGCAGCCCACAGCCTCCTCCACCCTGGGCTTCCTGGCCGAGGCTGCAGCCAAACTCTGCTGATGAGGTTGGAAAGAATGATTCCCGCTGGCCTGCTCGGAGGGCAGGGTGACCGTGAGCCGGGCCCCACGCCCACATGCAGCCTGGGCAGCAGGGGGCCCTTACCCGCGGCCTGTACATGGCCCAGGGACCCAGAGCTCCCCACCCCAGGCTCCGGGCCAGGGCCCCACAGAGCAGACTCCCCCGCTGATGTCTAGGGAGCCCCTGGGGCCGCTTCTGCATCATGGTCCTTGTGACCCTGTCCCCAGGTCTACTTATGTGGGCCTGGGCCTGGCTGGCGTGCTGTGTGGATGGTTCTTTTGTGCTCCTGGGGGGGCTTTGCAGGGAGAGGGCGTGTGAGCTGGTGCCTGATTTACAGCTGCCCCTGGGGAACCGTACATCTTACGTGGCCCAAAGCTCACGCAGCCAGGGCTGGGCTCCCAGCTCCACCACCTGCTCTTTGGGTCTCTCAGAGGCCTCGTGCAGGTTAAACAAGACAGCATAGGCCGGGCATGGTGGCGCACGCTTGTAATCCGAGTACTCGGGAAGCTGAGACAGGAGGATCACAGGTTCGCGGCCAGCCTCAGCTACTTAGGCCCTTCGCATCTTAGTGAGACCCTGTTTCAAACTATAGAATAAAAAATAGGGCTGGGGTATAGCACAGAGGTAGAATGCCCCTGGGTTCAATCCCCAGTATCGCAAAAAAAAAAAAAAAAAAAACAAACAAACAAGACAGCAGGGACACCACTCCTGGTGCACAGGAAGCGCCGTGCTGCTGTGGATCCTGGTGTCGCTGTTTGTCTAGCTCCTGGGCTCCAGCTCCTGCTCTTCTTCATTTTTATTCGCAGCATCTCTGGGCTTCAGGCTTTGGTGTGTGCCGAGAGCCAGGTGCTGTCCCCGGAGGACAGAGGCAGGCGACCGGACGGCGTGTCCAGCACCCTCAGTTCCCGCCTTGCTCTGGCCTGTGCAAGCCGGGCAGGTGGTATCCAGGGGCCAGAAAAAGGGATAGAGACCCGCGGGTCAAGCAGGTCTTAATGGGGTCAACCCCGACTGGGGGCTGGGTCCCCCTTGCCAGTGCTTCTCTCTGGAGGTCCGCAGCACCTCTTCTAGGGGACAGGTCTCCAGGAAGGAAGGACAGGTGTGCCAGGACACGTCCCGCCGCAGCCTCCAGCCATCCCTCCTCTTGCTCTTCCTCACGAGGACGCTCCGTGGTCGTCTCCTCCAGCTGACCTTTCATCCGCAAGGAGCCTCTTCACGTCTGGGGCGGCTCCACGCACAGCACCATCAAAGCGGCCGGAACCCGTCCCAGGCAGTAATTGGAGGCTTCCCGCCCCTCCCAGGGAGCACCCCACTCGCTCAGGAGCATCTGCGGGGACCCGTGGGTGGCCGGGAACTCTCTGTCCCAGGGTGTGGCACTCCTCGCCTGCACGCAAGCGATGACCCCACCAGGGATCTCGGTGACTCAGCGCTCCATGGCCGGTGTCTGCAGCAACAAAGCGACCCTGTTCTTCAGGGGTTGGGGGGTCCTGCAGGGCCAGCACCTGTCCCGGCTGCACCACGGAGCGGGCACCGGCAGGGGCCATGCAGGAGGGGAGCCTCAGCAGCACCACGGGTCTGACCCAGAGCGCTGGCATCCCGTCCCCGCAGGCCTCAACCGTGGCTTCTTGGGCATCTGTCTCTCACACCTCCCTTTGTTCTTGCAGGCTGTGAGAGGAGGACTTGCATTGGGAAGGAAGGGAAGTCAGAGATGACAGGGAGCCGGGCACGGTGGTGCACACTTGTCATCCCAGGACTTGGGAGGCTGAGACAGGAGGATCGCAGGTTCCAGGACAGCCTCAGCAAGTAGTGAGACTCTCATCAACCTAGCGAGACCCTGTTTCAAAATAAAAATAAAATCGGGCTGGGGGTGGAGCTTGGAGATAGAATGCCCCTGGGTTCAATCCTAGTACCAAATAAAAAAAGAGATGACAGGTAGACAGGGCGGTGAGCACCGGCCAGTTCTCGTGCCACCTGTGGTAGGCCTGGGCAGCCCCATTGTGCAGAGGGGGAAACTGAGGCTCAGTTATAGCGATGAGCCAGTGGGCACTGCTTCTGAGGCTGGCAGCCAGCAGTCTGCCTGGCCGCCCATGCGATGTCCCCTTGCCTTGGGGGCTCCTGGTGACCTCTGGTGTTGGAGGTCAGGCGCAGGCTGGGGACTCCAGACCTGGCTCACAGGAGCATCCCTCCCGCTCCCCGCCCCCTTGCTGGTCTGATTGGCCCTCTCTGGTGGGAGCAGCGTCTTTGGCCTGAGCTGGGGTTGGGGAGGGGCTGGGCTAGCTGTGTCCTTCCTGTCCCCTTGGTCCCTAGGACCAAGCCAGCAGCAAGTTTTCAAGTGGGAACAGAGAAACCTTTTCTACCGTGTACTTCCCTCCCAGCCAGTGCTCAAGCTGTGAATGGGTTTTCCATTTTAAAACAGCGATAGTAATAAGCACTTCCGGAAGACCTTCAACTCGGCGCTGGACCTGAAGGTTTGAATGGCACCAGCTCAGTTTTGATGCCTGTGTGACCTGGGGCAAGTCTCTCGACCTCTCTGTGCCTGAGTTTCTCAGCTGGAGGTGGTGATAGCGCCCCTTCCTGAAGGATGGTTACGCATAGCACCCTGAGTGCAGGGCCTGGAGCTGAGTCTCGGTGGGCTCAGCTGCAGCCCCCTGACCTCCAGGGCAGCCTGTGAGACTCCTGCTGTCATTGGACCCATTTTCTAGGTGAGAAACTGAGGCTCTGAGTAGGTATACGACTTCCCCAAGGTCAAGCCATCATTTTATTTTATTTATTTATTTATTTATTTTTTGCGGTACCGGGGATTGAACCCAGGGGTATTCTACCTCTAAGCTACACCCCCGGCCCTATTTTTTATCCTTTATTTTGAAACTGGGTCTCACAAAGTTGCGGAGGACCTCACTAAGTAGCTGAAGCTGGCTGCGAACCCAGATCCTCCGGTCTCAGCCTCCCAAGTACTGGGATTACAAGCGTGTGCCACCACGCCCGGCTCAAGCCATCATTTTAAAACCCTGTTATAATGCCATCAGGGGATGGGGGGGCGGCTATCACAGCCTCCCCTCCCCCACCAGGCATGCAGAGGGGCTGCCCCCATCCCCTGCAGTGACATCACTGTCCCCAGCCTTCCTTCCCCACAGGGTCCCCTGCATGGATCCCCCTCTTCTCCCAGCCTGGCCCTCCCCCTTAGACGCCATCTCATTCCCTCCCCGCCCACCTGGTGTCAGGAGTTGGAAACAGCCCAGGGCCGCGCCCCGCAGGTGGCCTGACAGACTGGGACCTGGCCTGGCTGGATTCCAGCCCGGCTTGGGGCGGTATTTGTTGGGGCGGTATTTGTTGGGGCGGTATTTGTTGGGGCGGTATTTATTTCCTTGACCGCACGGGCAGCGTCTGGAAGAGTTCCTGGGTGCAGAGCAGCGTGCGCGGCAGCGCCTGGGTGTGTGGGAACCGGCTCCTGCAGGTGGGCCTCATAAGTTTTATATCTTTATTATGGGAAAATTTCAGACACACACAGAAGAGAGGAGATGGCCTGTGGGTCTGGCATCCCGCCCCTCGGTTTCAGCCACAGTGCTTTGCCAATTTCCCTGCCTTCCTTCCTTCCTTCCTTCCTTCCTTCCTTCCTTCTTTCTTTCTTTTTTTCCTTCCTTCCTTCCTTCCTTCCTTCCTTCCTTCCTTCCTTCCTTCCTGTGATACTAGGATTGAACCCAGGGGCATTCTACCTCTGAGCTACACCCCCAGCCCCCACTCTTTTTTGGTACTGGGGATTAAACCCAGAGGCATTCTACCTCCAAGCTATAGCCTCAGCACTTTTTATTCTTTATTTTGAAACAAGGTCTTACTAGGTTGCTGAGAATCTCACTAAGTTGCTGAGGCTGGTCTTGAACCTGTGATCCTCCTGTCTCAGCCTCCCAAGCACTGGGATTCCAGGCAAGGGCCACCACACCTGGTTGTTAACATCGTTCTATCTCCTCTTGGCTCTTCCTTCCTCTTCCCCTTAGGTTGGAGTATTTCAGAGCAAATTGCCAAACTCATACCTTGTATAGCATTTCTTTAAACTTTTAATTTTGAAATCATTATAGATAATAATAGAAATCACAGACAGTAGAGTGGTTCTGTGTACTCTTCCTCCAATCTCCACTAATGGTTCCATCCCACATCATCTACAATCTCAAATATTATCCACAGTATCAAAACTGGGAAACTGACGTCAGTAGAACATGTGTGTGATTCTGCACCCTTTGCCCCACCCATAGATTCCCATAAGCACGGCACTGAAGATCCTGACAATATCCCCTTACGATGCACCCGCTCTCCGCCCCAGCGACCACCCATCCGGTCCCCATTCCTATAATTTGTCATTGGAGGATGTCAGAGAGATGGGCTCATCGCTGCCCAGTGGTGGTCCACAGTGAGCTTGCTGAACCGTTCGCCTGCTGAGGGGCGGCTGGACTCTTTCCCTTTTGGGGCTGTTAGGAATAAAGCAGCCACTGCATGGATGTCAGTTTTCATTTCCCCAGAATAAATGCCCCAGGAGTGTGATCCTACGAATGTCAACGTTTGTGTTCGGTTTTTAAGAAACAGACAAGCTCTTTTCCAGAGTGGCTGTACAGGCGCAGCATTGTAGGGAGAAGCATCTATCACCCAGAGCCCAGAGCCCTGGCCCAGGCTTGCTGCACCGCGCACGCCGAGCTCCACCTGTCAAACGCTTCCTGGGTGCCAGGCTCTGCGCTAGGCTCCTCTCACTCCTGGGATGCTTAGAACCCACTTCACAGAGGAGAAAACTCTTGCCAGGTGCCAGGAATGAGCGCTGAATGTTTGGGGAGGGGCAGCGAGCAGATCAGGGGTGTCGAGGGGGAAGGAGACCCTGGCAACAGGAGCACAGACCGGCTGGCGGGGTGGGAGGTGTCCTAATTGCGCTCCAGGCCTGGCTTGGCTCACCCAGTGCCCACCTCCAGCACAGGTGTAGCTGGTGCTCTGCTGCCAGCTGGGTCCCCTGGCCTGGAGGAGTGACCCTGCCTTTCCTGACACCTCCATCCTGCAGGGGGGACCCCCACCCAGCCCCATCTCAGCCTGCAGGCCCCGGTTCCTGCTCGCATCAGCTTAAGAAGTGGCAGGTGGTAGGACTCACTCTGTTTTTTGCGTGTGTGGCACTGGGGATTGAACCCAGGGGCATTCTACCTCTGAGCTCCACCCCAGCCCTATTTTTTTATTCTTTATTTTGAAGCAGGGTCTCACTAAGTTGCAGAGGGCCTCACTAAGTAGCTGAGGCTGGCCGCGAACCCGGATCCTCCTGTCTCAGCCTCCCAAGTACTGGGATTACGAGCGTGCGCCACCACGCCTGGCTGGGACTCATTCTTTGCTCTTCATCCTTCAAGCCCTCGGCCTCCACGCCCTGGGCTGGGCTTTGGGATGGTGGATGGGAACACCTCCTGTGTACTGGACGCCATGGCTGTACCTGAGCACGTGGTCCCTGTGCCCGGTAGGACCGCCCTCAGCCGTGTCACTTCCACGGCTTTTCAGGGCCACCATCGAGGCTCCACAGGGAGGTGGAACTCACAGATTGGAACCGTGTCTGACAGCGGAACCCTAGCTTTTCCCCGATGAGCTAGTCAGGCAGGCGGGCCCCTTGCCTATCCTACTGAGGAAGGCTGGTCTCAGGCCCAGGACAGGGCAGCCTGGGGCTCCGAGAGCCCTGAGCTTGGCCACAGCTGCCCGTCTGCCTGGCTGAGGGTCCTCGGTGGTCTGGTCCCTGCTATGGGGACTCCTGCTCAGAGCCACGGAAGGAGCCCAGTGTCAAATCAAACCCATGGTTCCTCTTTACCTAATGCTCAGGACTGGAGTCTCTGCTCCGGCCTGAGGTCCCAGCCCAGCCCTTCTCTCATTCCTTACCTTCCTAGCTATAGACGGCTAGTAAATCACTTGGGTGGGTGACATGGGCTCTCTGAGCCTCCTTAGTCTTCCTCTCCCAGGCAGGGGACGATGACTAACCTGAAAAATACCTGCGGGATACTAGGTGTGGTGGCGCACGCTTGTAATCCCAGTACTTGGGAGGCTGAGACAGGAGGATCGCAGGTTTGCGGCCAGCCTCAGCTACTTAGTGAGGCCCTCTGCAACTTAGTGAGACCCTGTTTCAAAATAAAGAATAAAAAATTGGGCTGGGGTGTAGCTCGGAGGTAGAATGCCCCTGGGTTCAATCCTCAGTACCACACAATAAACAAACGAACAAACAAACAAACAATCAAACAAACCTGTGGGCAGAGGGTGTGTGGCGCGTGAGCACCCTGCACCCTGATCCTAGCCCTGGCCCTGGTCCCTGTGTGTGCTGTGGCCCTGAGCATGTGGCCCTAGCCCTGGACCTCCATTGCCACTTGTCCAGGATGGCTGAGCTGTCTCACGAGGCCGCTGGACCCTGAGCCACTGCACAGATACGGAGCTTTTCTGCTCTGTCGAATCATAAGCCTGGGGCTCGGTATCTTGTTCCTGAGCCTGCTTCTTTTGAGGCTGCGGTTTTGTTTTACAGTTCCAGTTGGGCATGTGTGTTTCGGATCATATCCCAGCATCTGTGAGGCTGGAGGAGCAGCGGCGGGGACCCCCTCCTCCGTGCACTTCATTTGGCTTGTCAGCTCCTCCCGGATGTCCACTGTGTCCCGGGCCCAGTGCTGGGGATGGAAAGGGGAGCCAGGCACCCTGTCCGCCCTCGACGGGCCCACCATGCATTGGGCAGCCCATGGCGATCCAGGGTGGGACGCGCAGCAGTGGAGGGCTTCGCAGGAGGGACCCGAAGGCCAACGGAGAGGAGGGCGCTTGCTTGACACCCAGAGGGCCAAGATGAGTCGGAAGAGACTGGGTGGGGGTTGGGCAGGCAGAGGCATGGGGAAGTATGTCCCAGGCAGAAGGAAAAGCACACACCAAGGCCTGGGGGTGTGAATACACACTCATGCACCCTGGTCCCGTCTCACCTGTCCCAGGTGTGTGAATCTCCCAGGCGCTCTACAGTAGTTTTCCTGCCAGATGCTGAGTCTTGCCTTAAGATGGGGCTGTGTCTACCATGCCCAGTTTGCAGCTTGGGCCTGTAAGGTGTCCTTCCCTGTTCTTACAGTTTGCCAGCGCCACCCATCCATCAATCCATTCATCTGTCGACCCTTCCTCTGTTCACCCATCTGTTATTTATATATCCTTCTATCCGTCTATCCACCACCTGTGCGCACATCAACCCATCCTTCCATCCAGGCTTTCAGTAGTCTGTCCATCTATCATCCATCTGTATATACACATATCCACTCAATTATCCAGACATTTCTTCATCCGCCCATCCATGCATCCATCCATATTTATCCACCCATACATCCATTTGTCCATCTGTCTGTCTATCCATCCACCCATCTACCCATCCATCCAACAAATATTTCTTGAGTGTGGATGATGGGCTGAGCCCGCCCCAGGGAGGCGCAGGGTGAGTGTTGGCCGGGTGTGGGCTGTCTTTGCCGCATCCCCGCCGCTGCCCTGCCCAAGATGGGCACAGACTTGCTCCTGGGGTTCCTCCCACTCCTGGGCTGCCTGGTCTTGTCGGAGGGAGGCGGCCTCACTTCTCAGCCTGGGAAACTGTCCCTGTTCATATCCTGCTCTAGAGAGCGTCACCCCCCAGACAGAGGAAATCAGTCCAGACTGCAGGCAGACGGCGGGGCTCTCTCTCCAGGATGCGGTCCCCGCCTGGCCCTGCCGGGGACGCCACCCTGCACTGCCTTTCTAGGGATGCTTAGTCACTGCTGATCCTTGTGTCCGGCCTTTCCTCCCCACCCGCCCCAGGCCTTTGGGTTTCCGTCGAGCATCCCGACAGCCCTTCCCCGCTGGCCCCAGGGTCTCACAGTGGCCTTTCTAGTTGTGCTTAAAGCAAGTCCCACCAGTGGTCGCTGGGCCAGCCAAAGCCTTCACTAACCTCCCTGTCCATCCCCTCTGATGTCCCTGGACCGGGAGGTCTTCCCACTGAACGATTTGAAAGCTCACAGCTTCTCAGCCTCCTGGGGGAGGATGGGGTTCCAGGGTGCAGGTGGGGCTGGGTAGGGGTCCACCCTTGCAGGGATCAGGTGCCAGGGCCGGCAGGGCTGCTTGTTGGGGCCAAGGGGTCCCAGATGGAGGTGGAGCCAGAGCTCCCCCTGTGCTGGAGAGGGCAAAGGTCAGGAGGTGGGACCTGGGCCCCCAGCCAGGAGAGGGGAGGAGCCACACCCCCAAAGGCCCCTGCCCTACTTTTGTCAGCCGGGTCTGTGCCCTCCTACCAGGGTCTCCCCAACACTGCTGACCTGCTCACTGTCCCCCAGAGCACAGGGCATGGTGCGGGAGAGCTGTCATCCCTCTTCTTCTTTTTTTGGGGGTCCTAGGGATTGAACCCAGGGGCGTTCTATCTCTGAGCTACACCCCCAGCCTGATTTTATTTATTTATTTATTTATTTATTTATTTATTTATTTATTTATTTGCGGTACCAGAGATTGAACCCAGGGACATTCTACCTCGGCGCCACACCCCCGGCCCTATTTTTTATACTTTATTTTGAAACCAGGTCTCACGAAGTTGCGGAGGGCCTCACTAAGTAGAGAGAGAGAGAGAGACACACAGAGAGAGAGAGAGAGAGCTGAGGCTGGCCGTGAACCCGGATCCTCGGGTCTCTGCCTCCCAAAGTACTAGGATTACAAGCGTGCGCCACCACACCCGACGCTTATTTTTTCTTTTGAAACAGGATCTCACTAAGTTGCGGAGGGTCTCACTAAGTAGCTGAGGCTGGCTGCGAACCTGCGATCCTCCTGTCTCAGCCTCCCAAGTACTGGGATTACAGGTGTGCACCACCACGCCTGGCTGTCATGCCTCTTCTGATGTGCATTTGATGTCATCAATCTATGGGAGGTGACATTTGTAGATCAGTCCAGGAGCTGGTACCTGTGTCCAGGTGAGAGGCGAACCTGGCCAGTTTTCATAATCAGAAAAAAAAGCATTCAACTGCGCGCACCAGCTTCCTCAGGTGCTTACGATCAGACAGGGATTCTCTCAGAACTCTGGAGTCTGGAATGAAGGTGTCGCAGGGCCATTGTGCACATTTGCAGGTGCCCTGGATTAGAATGTCACCATACCTTTTGGAGGAACACAGTTCAACCTAGAATACCACAGGATCCCGATTTTATTTAAAAAAAATAAAATACAAGGGCCGGGCGTGGTGGCGCACGCTTGTAATCCCAGTACTTTGGGAGGTGGAGATCAGAGGATCCGGGTTCGCGGCCAGCCTCAGCTCTCTCTCTCTCTCTCTCTGTCTCTGTCTCTCTCTCTCTCTCTACTTAGTGAGGCCCTCCGCAACTTCGTGAGACCCGGTTTCAAAATAAAGTATAAAAAATAGGGCCGGGGGTGTAGCGCAGAGGTAGAACGCCCCTGGGTTCAATCCCCGGTACCACAATAAATAAATAAATAAATAAATAAATAAATAAAATAAAATACATGCACGGCCATGTTCTGCTTCTTGATCTGGATACTCATTACACGGGAGTTTTGCCCTGAAAATTTATCGAGCTATACGTTTATGATCCATTCACATTTCTGCGCATCTGTTCCATGTCAGTTGCATATTATAAAACACAGATACATGCGCAGAAAACACAGACGGGCAGCCGGTGGGCTGTAATGTGAACCGAGCCTTCTCCCCGTGGTGGGCTTATGGATTAATTTCATTCTCTCCCCCATATGTTCCAAGTTTTCTGCAATACGCCGGCAATATAATTGTATCGATCAAGTAATAAATGCATGCATATGATAACAGAAGGGCTGGGTAGGAATCTTACCAATCCTTCCCTGCCCTCAAAGCTATTTTAACAGGAGGCGGAGATCCGAAGGGGAATTTGGCTGTGCCTAGAATTCTTTCCAAACAAGTATTTTTAGCACCATTACCCATCCTGTTCAAACGTCCTGCTAACGGTTTGTGCCCTGGTCGTCGGAACTGACTTTCTGCAGTGTGAGCTGCCTGGCTCTGCAGCCGGCTCACCTGTGTCCTCTTCCAGAGGACAGGGTAATAATAGAACTGACCTCATGGGCGGCCGGGAGGCCTGGCTGGGGTCGTGCACGTGAAACTCCACGCACAGGGGCCAGGCTGCCTCGCATACCCTGGTGAGGAGGAGATGCCCGCAGCGAGGCAGGCGTCTCGTCTCTGTCTAGTTGTGGTTCCGCTTGTGGGGGAGAGTCCAGTGAACGATGCCCCTACCCCGTTCCATGTGGTCACCCTCGGGGGACGACAGGGGTGCCGGGGGCTTCCTTTCCCCATTTCGCTCCTTTTCACAAATCTTGGCACCCTTCCCTGCCCTCCTCCTCGGCTCTATACTCTATCACCATGTGTGTTTAAAGCGCTGTGCTGTGGTGATGGTTCAGAATCACAGAAAGACAGAGGAGGTTGGGGGAGATGGCAGCAGGACTGGAGGAGAGAGGGGAGGCGACTTTCTACCTCTGCCGTTTATCCATGCCCCTCCCCCTGCCCTTGACCACGCCCCAGGGCGGGGCTTCGAGTAGCCCCTCTGACCACGCCCCCATGACAGTGCCCCAGGGCAGGCCTTTGGATTGGCCTCCTCTGGCCCCGCCCACTGTGGCCACGCCCCTGGGCGGGGATTTGGCCTGGTCTCCTCCCACCCTACCACCCCAGGGTGGGGCTGTAGATAGGCCTCCTCTGGCCCCGCCCATTGTGGCCACGCCTCAGGGCGGGGCGTTGGTTAGGCCTCTGGCCCCGCCCACTGTGACCACGCCCCTGTGCGGGGCTTTGGGTAGGCCTCTGGCCCCGCCCACTGTGACCACGCCCCAGGGTGGGCTGTAGATAGGCCTCCTCTGGCCCCGCCCACTGTGACCACGCCCCAGGGTGGGCTGTAGATAGGCCTCCTCTGGCCCCGCCCACTGTGGCCACGCCTCGGGGCGGGGCTTTGGGTAGGCCTCTGGCCCCGACCGCTGTGACCACGCCCCGGGGCGGGGCTTTGGCCTGGTCCCCTCCCATCCTACTGCCCTAGGGCTTTGGGATCTGGGCTGTGCTCTGCTCAGAACCAGGTTTCCTTTGGCAGTATCTGCAGAAACCCTGTCCCAGCTGGTCCGCTGCCCAGCAGTAATCCCATAGATAAACCAGAGCTTGTGAGACTGTATTTATGTACAAGGTTATTCTTTGCAACATTGTCTGTAAGAGCGAAAACAACCTAAACCCCGTCAGCTGGGTGCTGCTGAAGAATTCCATGCTAGAAGGCTGTGAAAAACCCTGAGGAACCATCTTATTAGGTGACAAGAGGAAGGTTCAAAACGGCGTGCACTATATACCTCTTTCTGCAAAAATGAGGAGGGTGTAAGAATATATATTTGTACTAGCTTGTATTTGCATGAGAAGCCTTGGCTACCCACTGAATAACTTGGTGTTACTTGTAGGGGTGGAAAGGAAACAGTGGTTAGGGGTCGCAGGGAGGGAAGGGGACACAGATTTTTCTCATTCCCTTTTGGGAGTCTTATAAATTTACTACTTTTCAAATTTTCAAAAAAGCAAAGCAAATGTTAACGTTTTTAAAACAGAGCATATTTTAAGTGTACCAAGTGAGGTTTGAGGATCACCCTGGATCTTGCTTCTGCCTCTGATGGCTGTGTGACCTTTGATACATTAACTTCTCTGTTTTAATTCCTCCATCAAGAGAATGGGGTGTCCATAATCTCAGTACTTGGGAGGCCAGGACAGGAGGATCACAGGTTTGAGGCCAGCCTCAGCAACTTAGCGAGACTCTCAGCAACTTAGTGAGACCCCGTTTCAAAATAAAAAATTAAAAAGGGCTGGGGGTGTATCTCAGAGGCAGAATGCCCCTGGGTTGAATCCTCAGTACCACAAGAAAGAAAAGAAAGAAAGAGAAAAAGAAACAGCCCCAGTGGCAGACTGCGAGGCCCCAGCCCCTGAGAGCCTTCATGACTGTCTGGTGTCTTCTCTGTGCCTCAAGGGCCCCGATCTGGTGGGAGCTGTTCTTTAAGCGACAGTGGGGTCTCTGCCCTCTGCCTCCTCTTTCTCTTCCTCCTTCCCCCCCTCTTCCTCCTCGCCTTCCCCTTGCTCAGTATGGACAGCGTGGGAGACTGCGTAGTCCTAAGTCCTGAGCCATCTTCAGCTGGGAGCTGGGGACGAGGGGGTTGAGTTGAAGCACGTGAACCTGTTAGATCACGCAGCCACATCCAAGGACACAGAACGACAAGTCCCTCTTGGAGCCAGCATTTGCTACATCTGACCCTTGGCTCCTGTTCCTGGAATCCCTACATGTGGCGTTCAGGGTCACCCCTGTTCCCACTGGGGACTCTCCAACACCCCTGCACGTTGTCCTCCACTCCTCCCTGCTCAGTGTTCCTGCACAACGGGTGCCTGACCTCCATCCCTGGAGCCCCGGAGGGCCAGGACAGGGTTGGCAAACCTTCTGTACAGCGCCACACGGTAGGCATCTTCAGCTTTGCTGACTCTACCACCTCCGTCATCATGACTCAACTGATGTAGGTCAGAAGCAGCCATAGACATTCATAAACAAATGGGTATGTCCCAATAAAACTTTATTCACAAACGCAGCACAACAAAAGAAACAAAGAGTGAAAAGTACAACCTCCAGAATGGGAGAAAATATTTGCCAACCATACATCTAGTAAAGGATCAGTAGCCAAAACCTACAAGAAACTCGTAAAAAGCAAATAATCCCCACATAGGTAAAGGACCTGAATAGATGACTAACAGGTGCTCCACATAATGAATCATCAAAGAAATGCAGATTAAAACCACAATGGAAACCATTTATACCTGTGAGAAGGGTTATTATTAAAAAAAAAAAGAAAAGGAAGAGTTGGTGAGGTTGTGGAGAAAAGGGAACCATTGTACACTGTTGGTTGGAGTGTAAAACTGCGCAGCAGTGATGGGCGACTGTGTGGAGGTTTCCATACCATGTGGTCCAGCAATCCCTCTTCTGGGTATATACTTTTCCAAAAGGATTGAAATCCAATTCTCCAAGCGGTATCTGCACTCCTGTGTTCACTGCAACATTGTTAACAATAGCTACGAGGTAGAAGCCACCTACATGTCCATCAACAGGGGGATGGGTACAGAAAAGGCAGCATACACATACAGTGGAATATTAGTCAGCCTTAAAAAAGAAAGAAATCCTGTCATATGTGACATCAAGGTGAATTCAGAGGAAGTGGTGCTAAGTGACATAAGCCAGGCATAGAAGAACAAACACTATTGTGATTCTGCTAATAGGATTTATCTAACGTAATCAAACTCATAAAAACAAAGGGTTGAATGCTGGTTGCCAGGATTAGAGGAGGGGGAAGGGGAGCGTTGTCCTTCAAGGGTTGTATATTTTGTTGCGCAAGATGAAGGAGTTCTAGAGACCTGCTGTACAACATAATATAGCCTCCATAATTAACAATGCTGTACGGAACACAATTCTGTTAAGAGGGTGGGTCTCGTGTTAATGATTCTCACCAGCATTTAAAAAAATAGGCAGTGGCTTGAGTTGGGATCTGGGCTCTATCCTGCTGGCTTGTCGCCTGGGGCTTTAGAAGCCAGAGCCACAAAAAGTATTGCTACCCTTCCCCCACGTGTCCCTGGCCTGGCCTGGCCTGGCCATGACTTTGCAGGAGCAAGCTCTTAGAAAGAAGTAAAAGGAGCTGGGTGTGGTGGCACACACTTGTAATCCCAGTACTTGGGAGGCTGAGACAGGAGGATCGCAGGTTCACAGCCAGCCCCAGCTACTTAGTGAGGCCCTCTGCAACTTAGTGAGACCCTGTTTCAAAATAAAGAATAAAGCCCGGTGTGGTGGCACATACTTGTAATCCCAGTACTTGGGAGGCTGAGACAGAAGGATCCGGGTCTGTGGCCAGCCTCAGCTACTTAGTGAGACCCTGTTTCCAAATAAAGAATAAAAAGTAGGGCTGGGGGTGCAGAGGTAGAATGCCCCTGGGTTCAATCCCCAGTACCGCAAAAAAAAAAAGAAGAAGGAAAAGGAAGCTGCCCCCCACCTGTAATCCCAGTACTTGGGAGGCTGAGAAAGGAGGATCTCAGGTTCAAGGCCAGACTCAGCAATTTAGCAAGTCCCTCAGCAACTTAGTGAGACCCTGTTTCCAAAACAAAAACAAACAAAAAAATTTAAAAAGAGCTAGGAACGTAGCTTGGAGGTAGACTGTCTCCTGGGTTCAATCCCCAGTACACCACACACACACACACACACACACACACACACACACACACGGAGAAAATGGCTCAAAGGATCAAAAAGAAAATCAGATTTCCATCCTCTAAGGCAGGCTCATTCATGAACACTTTTTAAATTTTTTTTTTTTTTTTTGCGGTACTGGGGATTGAACCCAGGGGCATTCTACCTCCGATCTACACCCCCGGCCCTATTTTTTATTCTTTATTTTGAAACAGGGTCTCGGTCTCACTAAGTTGCGGAGGGCCTCACTAAGTAGCTGAGGCTGGCCGCGAACCTGTGATCCTCCTGTCTCAGCCTCCCAAGGACTGGGATTACAAGCGTGTGCCACCACGCCCGGCTCATGAACACTTTTGTAAGTCAAATATCACGCCCTGATTTACCTCTGGAGGGAAGATCCATTTCCCTGCACTGATTTGCCTACCTGTGATGCTCCTGGTCGTCAGATTCTCCAAAGTCTCCCGCGAGCATCCTGAATCGCCCCACCTTCCCGCTGCCCAGGTGTGTGGCTAAAGCCGCTTGTTCCAGGTCCAGGCAGTCTGTGGTCACACCACTTTCTGCCTGTGTGACCTTGGGCAAGATCCCTCACCTCTCTGTGCTTCAGTTGTAAACTGGAGGAAACTCAGGTTTCATGCGCCCCTGCGTTGAGGGTTGTCACAGGCTCAAATGAGACGAGGTCCGAGTTTGCACGGGGTCTGGCACAATGAGAATGGACCATGTGGTGTGAAGCTCTAGTTAACTCAGGAGACGCCTGATTAGAGAGAGGGTTAGAAGGTAGCAGGGACGGGATTCAGAAAGTGGAGTTTTTGCCAGGCTTGGTGGCACATGCCGGTAATCCCAGTACTTGGGAAGCTGAGATAGGAGGATTACAGGTTGGAGGCCAGCCTCAGCAATTTAGCGAGACTCTGTTTCAACGTAACAAATAGAAAGGTCTGGGGGTATAGCTCAGGGGTAGAATGCTTCTGGGTTCAATCCCCAGTAACACACATGAAAGAAAGAAAGAGAGAGAAATGGAGAGGGGTGAGGGAGGGAGGGAGGGAGGAAGGAAGGAAGGAAAAAGAATGTGGAGTTTTTCAGATGCAACTAGGTAGGCCCTATAGCTCCTCTGAGCCTCAGTTTCCCCATCTGTGAAACAGAAATGGCAAACAGGACCAACTCTGCAGGCTTCTACAAGACAGTGCGTCATGGTTGGCATGTAGTAGGTGCTTAATAAATGGGGAGCCGTCTAGTGTTTATTTCTGCGTAAGCCACCTCCAGGCTCCCCACCAGCTGGTGACCCTAAGGACAAGCAGCCAGTATTGATGGGAGCAGCAGGGTGCTGTGTCCATCGCGTCCCGAGGGAGAAGGTCTCACGCCAAGGAGCCTCCGCACCTCTGCACCGCTGGAACAGGTAACGTGACTTCGTCTTCCTGTCTCTATTTGCGGTTACTTTTACTGATAGCCGAGGCACAGGCTGTCCAGTAGGATAAATGTGACGAGTCCTTTAAGGATGCTTTTTGATTTTTAAAAAAGAGCTTGTTTAGGTCGGGTGCAGTGGTGTACATGTGTAATCCCAGTGCTTGAGACAAGAAGGAGGATTGCAGGTTCGAAGCCAGCCTCAGCAATTTAGTGAGTCTCTCAGCAACTTAGTGAGACTCTGTTTCAAAAAAAAAAAAAAGATCTTAAGCCAGGTGTAGTGGCGCACGTTTGTAATCCCAGTACTTGGGAGGTTGAGACAGAAGGACCCGGGTTCGCGGCCAGCCTCAGCTACTTAGTGAGGCCCTCTGCAACTTAGTGAGACCCTGTTTCAAAATAAATAATAAAAAAAATAGGATTGGGGGTGTAGCCCAGAGGTAGAATGCCCCTGGGTTCAATCCCCAGTGCCAAAAAAAAAAGAGCCAGGTGTGGTGGTGCACGCCTATAATCCAAGTACTTGGGAGGCCGAGACAGGAGGATTGCAGGTTTGAGACCAGCCTCAGTTGGTGACATTCTTAGCAACCTAGTGAGACCCTATTTCAAAATAAAAAGGACTGTGGGTGTAGCTCAGAAATATAATACCCCTGGGTTTAATCCCCAATATAAAAAAAAAGAGTTTAAGGAAAAATAATAAGCCCCCCCCCAAAAAAAATAGTACGGGAGAAGTCACGTGGGCTCACGGGGCTGGGGTAGAATGACTGAAGTCCAGGAAGGGAGCAAGGAGGGCTGTGTGGGAGCCTGGGACCGGGCGGTGGGGACCGGATACTGGGGCAGTGCTTAGACATCTACTTACTTAGCACCTCTGAGCCTCTCTGCTCCTCCACAGACAGGGTAAGGGATGTGAAAACCCGGCCAGGTTGTTAGGTGGGTGAGGCGGTTGGCACAGGGCCTAGAATGCTGGATTATTCATTTCTAGGCGGGAGGAGAGCTCTGTGGAACCTGGCGCTGTGGACTGGGTCCCGGAACAGAAGAAGGCCTTACCAGGAAAATGGGGGGACCTGGGATAAAGCGTGGGGGGCGGTCGATAGCAGCAGCGTCCTGATGCTGGCTTCTCAGCCTCGGCAGCTTGGCAAGGCGTCTGCCTGTGGGGAAGCCGGGCACAGATACCTGGGGACTCTCGGGACCATCCTGTGACTCTTCTATAAAACTGAACTTATTCCAAAATAAAAAGCCAACCAGGTGTGGTGGCACACACTTGTAATCCCAGTACTTGGGAGGCAGAGACAGGAGGATCATAGGTTCGAGGACAGCCTCAGCAAGTAGTAAGACTCATCAACCTAGCGAGACCCTGTTTCCAAATAAGAAATAAAATCAGCCGGGCATGGTGGCGCACGCTTGTAATCCCAGTACTTGGGAGGCTGAGATAGGAAGCCCTCCGCAACTTAGTGAGACCCTGTTTCAAAATAAAACATAAAAATAGGGCTGGGGGTGTAGTTTGGAGGTAGAATGCCCCTGAGTTCAATCCTCAGTACCCCCTCCAAAAAAAATGAAAATAAGAAATAAAACCGGGCAGGGTGTGTAGCTTGAAGGTAGAATGCCTCTGGGTTCAATCCCCAATACCAAAAAAATAAAAAAATAAAAAGCCTATTTATTTACTTACTTACTTACTTACTTGGTACTAGAGGCTGAACCCTGGGGCATTTTACCTCCAAGCTACACTCTCAGCCCTATTTTGTTTATTTATTTATTTATTTATTTATTTATTTGAAACAGGGCCTCACTAAGTAGCTGAGGCTGGCTGCCAACCTGCAATCCTCTCGTCTCAGCCTCCCAAGTACTGGGATTACAAGCGTGCACGCAACACTGTGCCCAGCTAAAAAGCCTATTTGAAAACATTCAAAGGGATGGAGACCAGGTGCGGTAGTTGATCAGGGGAGGGAGGTGCTGAAGAGGAAATTAAAGAGAGGCTGCTGGAGGAAGGGAAGACGGAGTCTTAGGGGAGGACAGGGAACTCCTTCCAGAAGGAAGACACTCCTGTCTCCAGGGGAGGGACCACGAAGGCAAGCCCTTCCCACAGCTTCCACCTGGCCCAAAGCAGGTGTCACCCCAGAGCTCTCCCAACCCCAGGCTATTTATTGTCCCGCACCCCAGGGGCGCCTGGTTTCCCTTCTTGCCTTAATTGTGCCGTCATAATTGGCTAGTCCTTGGTGGGATCCAGGGATGATGGCTTGGTGGGTGTGCAACCTGTACAACCGAACATGGCTGTGTGCTCAGAGAGGCCTGCACTCGGCGAAAATGCCGTGACTATTTTGAAATTCTTGATTTCTTAACAAGAGGACCTGCGTGTTCATTTTGCACTGGGCTGCCCAATACATTATGCAGCTAGTTCCCGCAGGATGTATGGACTACCTCCCCCCTCCTAGAAACTTCTATTAGTTTCCTATGACCGCTGTCACACATTTCCAGAAACTTAGTAGTTTAAAGCAATGTGCATGAATTATCGTACAGTTCTGGGGGTCAGAAGTCTTAAGTAGGTCCTCCAGGCTGCCTCCTGCTGGAGGCTCCGGGTCCGTTCCTTGGCCTTCCCTTGCCTCTTTGGCCTCCTTCACTCCTTAGTTCACAGCCCCTTCATTTTCAAAACCAGCAGCGTCGCACCTACTCTCTTCTCTGGCCTCGCTTCCGTCCTTCCCTCTTCTCTCTCTGACCCTCCTGCCCCCACCCCCAGAAGGACCCCTGGATTTTTTTTTTGCAGTACTGGGGATTGAACCCAGGGGCATTCTACCTCCGAGCTACACCCCCAGCCCTATTTCTTATTATTTATTTTGAAACAGGGTCTCACTAAGTTGTGGAGGGCCTCACTAAGTAGCTGAGGCTGGCCGCAAACCTGCTATCCTCCTGTCTCAGCCTCCCAAGTACTGGGATTATAAGCATGTGCCACCACGCCCGGCTGGACCCCTGGAATTATATTGGGACCTCTTAGATGATGCATGCCACCTGATCTCAAAATCCCTAATTTAATCACATCTGCAGGTCTCTCTGCCATGTAAGGTAACGTACCCACAGGGGCCTGGGATTAGGGGGTGGGCATCTTTGGGGCACCGTGAGAACTGGGAGGGAGGGCCTCATCTGCTCATGGCTACGTCCCCCTGACCGGGAACAGTGCCCGGCGTAGAGTAGGCGCTCGGTAAATAATTGCTGAATTAATGGATGTATGAATGAATGACACGAGGCATCGTGTGTGACTGGGGCATCCGGTGCAGGGACAGGCGGAGCAGGAGTGGCTCGGGCAGGATTTTGATAGTCACTTTGCAGGGCTGGAGCTCTTCCTATGGGCGGTGGCCGTCACTGAGGAACGGACCTGAAGCGACAGGATCCAAGAGCAGGTGGCCAGTTCCCGAGTGGCCCGCTTGCACCATCCAGGTGAAAGGGCGCGCACACGGCGCTGCGGCCTCCTCCTCCCCGGGGTCACCCTCCTCTGGCTCTGGGGGAGGGGCAGGAGCAGCGAAGCCGGCAGATGTTGCAAGGCCCTGCTCAGAGACGTACCGCAAAGGGAGTTGTGTCATCGCAGTGGGGCCACAGTGACCTGGAGGTCCCCTTAGCTGCTGGCCCTCCCCTCAAGGCAGATGGTGTCCCTCCTGGGTATGGTCAACGCTGAGCACTGACTGCGTACCAGGCGCTTGCCACGTGCAGGGTCAGCGCGGTGACGGGGCACCGCTGAAGTCTCCAGGACAGGTCACACGTGGCCGAGAGCTGGAGGCAGAGGCATCTCCCAGGGGAGGGCACCCGGCCTCTCCGCCCCCTGTGGTCCCGGCCTCCGCTGGGGCAGGAGTGAGCAGTGGCAGTGGCGGGGCTGTGGGGGAGGCGGAGGCCGAGGAGGAGTAGGGTGGGCCTCTTTTCAGAGGCTGGCTCTGGGGCCAGGAGGCCGCACAGGTGAGAGGTGTCGGGTGGTGAATAGGAGAAGCGGGCTGGTGTGGAAGACACTGTGGATGTTGGAAGTGGGGTCCCCTCCCTGCGAAGCCCTCCCCTCGGGCCCTCTAGCCCCATCCCAGCGCCAGGACTGTGGGGTGTGGCGAGCCAGCCCCTCTCCCTGTCCACCCACAGGGGAGCCCAGTTCCCCCAAACATCAGTGGATCCTTCATGGGGGACACCTTCCCAGGTCCCCTCTGCCCTCTCCCACCTCCTGCCAGGACCTGCTGTCCTTTTTTTTTTTTTTTTTTGTGGTACCGGGGATTGAACGCAGGGGCGTTCTACCTCTGCGCTATGCCCCCGTCCCTATTTTTTTTTATACTTTATTTTGAAACTGGGCGTCACAAAGTTGCAGAGGGCCTCACTAGGTAGAGAGAGAGAGACAGGGAGAGAGAGAGAGAGAGAGAGAGAGCTGAGGCTGGCCGTGAACCCGGATCCTCCGGTCTCTGCCTCCCGAAGTACCGGGATTACAAGCGTGCACCACCACGCCCGGCTCCTGCTGTCCTTTTTTAAAAATTATTATTATTAGCTGGGTGTGGTGGTGTGCGCTTGTAATCCTAGTCTTTGGGAGGCTGAGACAGGAGGATCACAGGTTTGGCATCCAGCCTCTGCAACTTAGTGAGACCCTGTTTCAAAAAAAAGATAAAAATAGGGCTGGGGGTGTAGCTCAGATATAGAATGCCCCTGGGTTCAATCCACAGTACTACAAAAATTTATTATTATTATTATTATTATTATTATTATTATTATTTTGTGGTACTAGGGATTGAGCCTAGGAGTGTTCTACCTCTGAGCTATACCCTCAGTCTATTTTATTTTTTTTTATTTTAAAACAGGGTCTCACTAAGTTATTGAGGGCCTCACTAAGTTGCTGAGGCTGGCCTCGAATATGTACTCCTCTTGTCTCAGCCTCCCAAGTACTGGGATTACAGGCATGCACCACCACACCAGACCACCACACCAGGCTCAGGACCTGTTGTCCTTTAAAGGATGCATTGGAGTTGTTTTTTGTTTTGTTTTGTGTTTGTACTGGGGATTGAACCCAGGAGCATTCTACCTCCAAGCTACACCCCAAGCTCTTTTTTTTCTTTTCCTGTGGTACTGGGGATTAAACCCAGGGCATTCTGCCTCTTGGTTATACCTCCAACCCTATTTTCTTTTCTTTTTCTTTTTTTTTTTTGTGGTACTGGGGATTGAACCCAGAGGCATTCTACCTTCAAGCTACACCCCCAGCCTGATTTTATTTCTTATTTTGAAACAGGGTCTCGCTAGGTTGATGAGAGTCTCACTACTTGCTGAGGCTGTCCTCTAACCTGCGATCCTCCTGTCTCAGCCTCCCAAGTACTGGGATTACAGGCGTGTGCCACCACACCCAGATCTATTTTATTTTTTATTTTGAAACAGGGTCTTGCTAAGTTGTGGAGGGCCTCACTAAATTGCTGAAGCTGGCCGCAAACCTGTGATCCTCCTGTCTCAGCCTCCCAAATACTAGGATTACAAACATGCACCACCATGCCTGGCTACACTGGGGTCATTGACAGCCATGGGCTCCCAGGAAAGCTCCTGCCCACCTCAGAGGTGGACAGAGAGCACCAGGCCACCCTGGGAGCTGGGCCTCACTCCCTGGCCACCTCCATGCCTACATAAGGCAGCTGGAGACTCCTGGGCTGTGTCTCCTCTGGAGGGCTGCAGGCTGCAACCTGCTGGCCATCCCCAGGGCGGTGCCAGGGAGCTGGCTGGGAAGACAGTCCCACTCTGGTAGGAGGAGACTCAGGTCTAGGAGCAGGAGCGGGAAGGCCTGGGTATGCACAGGACCCGCTCACCAGCTGACCAGAGCCCTGGGTGAGAAGCCCTGGCCCAGGATGGCCCTCCACCTGCCCTCCACCACATTGCTCTCTTGGATCATCCCTGTGACATCTGTGAAGAGCTGTAGCCCAAGACCTCCCCACATGCCTGGCCAGACCCGCTGCCCTGGCCACCCTGGAACTCCCAGGACCTGAGGCCAAAGGACTGGTACTTGGCGTGGCCAGGGTTCCTGGGTCACAGGCCCCTGCTCTGACTGGTGCCTGGACTGTCAAGGCCAAAGGCTTCCCTGTCACCCACGCCCATCCCCCTCCTGAGCAGCACTGCTGCTGGACAGTCCCCAGCGCTCCCGCCCCTGCCATGGCTAGTTTCCTCGTCTCTGCTTCCACGCATGTGCACTCTGATTTTGAACACCTGTGCCTTGTGTTTTGAATGACTTAAGGAATGGAGAAGTGCCACCCTTAAACTCCTGCCCAAGGTGAACGTCTTTTAGCCATGTCAGCTTGAGGACTCTCCAGGAAGCCTTCGCAGATGTCTCTTCCTAAGCAACTCATCCCTCCAGGTTCCTCCTGGATCCTGTCTTCACGCTGTAATGGCATTGTTAGTAATATTGTTATTATTATTATTTTTAGTAGTAGTAGTAGTAGTAGTAGTAGTAGTACTGGGAATTGAACCCAGGGACGTTCTACCTCCATACCCCCAGTCCCTTTTAATTTTTATTCATTTATTTATTTACTTACTTATTTATTCATATGGTACTGGGATTGAAATCAGGGGCATTCTACCTCCAAACTACACCCCCAGCCCCCCCTTTTTTATTGGTACTGGGGGGATTGAAACCCAGGGACATTCTATCCCTGAGTTACACCTCCAGCCCAATTTTATTTATTTATTTATTTATTTATTTATTTATTTATTTATTTTGTGTGGCACTGGGGATTGAACCTAGAGGCGGTCTACCTCCAAACTACACTGCCCCCACCCCGTCCTATTTTATTTTTATTTTGAAACAGGGTCTCACTAAGTTGCAGAGGGCCTAAGTTTCTGAGGCTGGCTGCAAACCTACCATCCTCCTGTCTCAGCCTCCCAAGTACTGGGATTACAAGTGTGCACCACCATGCCACGCTTATTTTTTTATTTTGAGATGGGGTCTCACTAAGTTGCTGAGGCTGGCTGTGAACCTGAAACCTACCGTCTCAGCCTCCCAAGTACTGGGATTATAAGCATGTGCCACCACACCTGGTTGCCCCCAACTCTTTTTATTTTTCATTTTGAAAGATGGTCTCTCTAGGTTGTGGAGGGCCTCACTAAGTTGCTAAAGCTGGCTGTGAACCTGCAATCCTCCTGTCTCAGCCTCCCAAGTACTGGGATTACAGGCGTGGGCCGCCATGCCCAGCTATGGCGTTGTTATTTATTAGTAGCAGCAACCCAAACATCACTCACGTGTTCATCTGTTTACCCACCCAACACATACTTATTGCGGGCCTACTATGTGTTGGCCGCTGGTCTGGGGGCCAAGGGCCCGGCAGCGAGGAAGGTGGGCTGGAAAGCCAGGTGCGGCCGGCCGTGGCGAGGGCAGGCTGGGAAATGAGGGCAGGTGGAGTTAACGGTGATGGTAAGGACTAGGGGCTAACCCTGGGGCCAGGTGGCTGAAATAGGGTGAAGGATGGCCCGCTGAAGCCCAGAAGGGCAAGGCCGGCCGTGGATGGTCAGCCAGGAAGATGGCGGGGTGGGCAGGAGCTCTTGGCACCAGCCGCAGACCGTCCTGGGCACAGAGCTATGCCGGCCACCTCTTCTTTTCCCAAATCCTCAGAGTAAACCTTAGAGTTGAGGAACATTCCTGCCATTCTCACTTCACAAATGTGGACGCTGAAGCCGGGCATGGCGGCACATGCCTGTAATCCCAGTACTTAGGAGGCTGAGACAGGAGGATCGCAGGCTTGAGGCCAGCCTCAGCTACTTAGTGAGGTCCTCTACAACTTAGTGAGACCCTGTTTCAAAATAAAAAAGTAAAAAGGCCTGGGTGTAGCTCGGAGGTAGAACGCCCCTGGCTTCAATCCCCAGCACCACGTGTGGAGCCTGAGCTGCAGGGAGTCCCAGACCCTGCCCACGGTCACACGGCTGAGAGGCGGGGCCTGAGTTTCTCATCTGTAAAACAAGGGGCGAGGTCCGTCCTGTGACTGCATGCCATGATACTTCACGCCCGCAGTGCCACACGTGCCCGCCTACACCAGGCCTCCCGGGGACCACGGCTCAAGGAATTTTGTCCAGGGCCCCTCTGGCCACCAGTTCCAGGGGGTGGGCGGCCCTTGCCCGTCATGTCATGGTCTTCTTTGTGCTGCTGCTGGGGCCCGCCACCTGTCCCTTTGGGGCATTGGCAGGGGACAAGGGTGACATTTGTCTTCATTAATGTGCCCAGCTCTGAAGCCCACCCTGGAACCAGCCTGAGTCAGGAAGTGAGTGTCCCGTGGAGACCCAGTACCAGGCTGAGACCCCCTGTGCTCCTGGGCCTTCCTGCTTCTCTGGGCCGTCCCTTCCTTCCTTCCTTCCTTCCTTCCTTCCTTCCTTCCTTCCTTCCTCCCTCCCTCCCTCCCTCCCTTCCTCCCTTCCTCCCTTCTTTCCTTCCTTCCCAGGAACATTCTACCTCTGATCTATACCTCCAGCCCTTTTTTATTTTTTTGTTTTGAAGTGGTCTTGCTAGATTGCTAAGTGCCTTGCTAAGTTGCTGAGGCTGGCCTCGAACCTGTGATCCTCCTGTTTCAGCCTCCCAAATACTGGGATTATAGGCATGGGCCACCACCCCGGCTCTTCTCTGGGTCCTTCTTAAGCTCTAGACACAGGATCCTGGGTGTTCGTTTCCCCCCTGTGGGTGGACCATGCTCCTTTTCTGTCCCACCAGCCGCCATGGCCACCAGGACCCCAGTGAGGACAACAGAATAAATTCTGGGCCACCCAGGGTCGTTCAGTCATTCCACACACAGTTCACTTGGCAGCACTTTTTTTTATTAAAAGCACAAAATGAAACTGTTGCCCTTTTGCCCAACGTCCCGCTCAGGGACTCTCTCCTGGAGAAAGGAGGAGACAGGTCGGGCGTGGTCGCTGGCCGAGCGAAGGGCGCCAGCGTCCAGCAGCTGGGGCTGCACTGAGGTTCACGGTCGATGCGGAACCTTGACCTCTGTGTATTTTATTAACCTGGGAAAATACATGCGGAATTAGCCCATGTCTATAAAAACTGGAGCCAACCACACACAGGCAGCGGGATGACTGTGCTGGACTGTGCCCTCCTCAGGGGCGTGGGGGCGGGGGCCAGGGGGTTGAAGGTTGATGGGGAGGGAGCGAGGGAGGGAGGGAGACTCCACGTTCCCTCAGCTCACCTCTCTGCGGACTGGCTTGTTTCAAGGGACGACTATTGCTTCTGTAACTCCAAAGGAAAAATCCAATAAAACGTATTTTTAGAAACTTTCTGAGCTAGGCTCTGTGCTCGCAGCGGAAGTGGCCGCGTTGGTCAAGAATGTTCTCTGTGCCCAGAGCTGTTCGCAGCTCTTAGAAACCTCTGTCAGCACCACAGGGTGGGAGCTTTTATCGCTCTGATTTTTCTCATGAGGAAACTGAGGATCAGAGAGGTTGAGCGACTTGCTCCAGAGGGCACAGCTTGCAAGCGTCACAGCGGCATCTGATGTCGCATGAGCCAGTGACCACGCCGGGGGTCAGTGATGACAGAGAGGCCCTGTCGACGTTGGCCCACTATTTGTGTCTGATTGAGGTTTGAATTTTCCCCAGCCTTTCCACCCAGCTTAGCATCTCTTGGCACAGAGGGATGTTCGTGAGGCCAGGAGGGAGCCCGTAAAGCGCAGCCTCCCTTCCCTGCCTCTCCTCCAGAGATGGGCTTCCAGGTGCGGCCGTGGTCGGAACCCCTGTGGGTCTGGAAGGGAGAACTTCCCTCAGCCCCTCCCCAGTCCAGCCCCAGGGTCCCAGGGCCCAGGGTTGGGCCGGGGAGAGCCATGCCAACTGGGGGCAGCGCAGGGAGGTGGCTCTTCTCTGGTGACCAGCTTCCTCATCCAGCGAGCATTCCAAGTGCGCAAAACAGAAGCTTCTGGGACATCCTATTAAAGTAAATCAAATAGCCGGGCATGGTGGCACACGCTTGTGATCCCAGTACTTGGGAGGCTGAGACAGGAGGATCCGGGTTCGCGGCCAGCCTCAGCTACTTAGTAAGGCCGTCTGCCACTTAGTGAGACCTTGTTTCAAAATAAAGAATAAAAAATAGGGCTGGGCTGGGGGTGTAGCTTCAGAGGTAGAACGCCCCTGGGTTCAATCCCTGGTACCGCAAAAAAAGAAAAAAAGTAAATCAAAACTGGGCACGGTAGCACATGCCTGCAATCCCAGTCCTTGGGAGGCTGAGACAGGAGGATCACAGGCTCAGGGACAGCCTCACCAACTTAGCAAGACCCTCAGCAACTTTGTGAGACCCTGTTTCCAAATAAATAAAATAGGGCTGGGGTGTAGCTCGGAGGTAGAATGCCCCTGGGTTCCACCCCCAGTGCCTAAAATAAATAAATGAAATAAATCAAGAGGACAGCTTAAGTGTAGAGGAACAGAGAAATAGACTCCACCGCCTTGTGAGCAGGGCAACGGGGATGTCCCAGCCGTAGCTGATCTACCCAGTAGGCTGTGAAGCCTGGGGCCAGCAATGTCTCCCTCTGTGCCTCAGTTTCCCCTTCTGGGAACTGGGTCTTGTGGCATCTGTTCACAGAATTGTTTGTGAGAATGAAACATATGGATCCAAAGTGCTGGTCACTCTACCTGTCCCTTAGAAAGTGCCCAGCGAATGGGAACCCTGTGGTCATTACAGGATTCCCAGCAGGAACCTGGCCGATTCGGGGTGGATAATGCACGGGTGGACGGGTGGTGTAGACAGACGGCTTTTCATGTTCAAACGATGGATCGCCCCTCTGACTGGTCTGTTCAGGGTGAGTCGTCTTATTTGGTGGGGTTTAGAATAAACAGCAGCTCTTTGCTGTTGATTTCTAAAGAGACCTGACCTGTTGCTCTGTCGACTTCTGCATGATCTGTATTTGTCTGGGAAGAGGGTGGGAGGTGAGGGTCAGGCAGGTCTGCGGGCTTTGCGGGTGAGAAACGATACACAGTGCACACGCACACTCACCCCTCCCCCTTCACAGCCCTGGTTACAGGGCACCAGACGCCAACGACTGTGACAACCGCAGCCGCGCTTTTCCCTGGACAGGTGGACAGGTGAGCAGCCAGCTGCACACAGTCCCCTCAGGGGACAGCCGGGGTGGGGGCCTTGAGGGGCGCCCCCGCTGGCCCCTCCAGAGCAGAGAGAGCCCCCTCCTTTCAGATCGCGCTTCGGGGGCCCGGCACACCTCGAGCCAGAGCCGGTCCCCAGGGCTGCGCGTGCGGGCAGAGGTGACGTTTCTGGGGAAGATGGCCTTGGAGAGCCATGGGCAGGCGGGGCTGCGGCCACCTGCTTGTGACAGGTTTTCCTGCACCAGTCTGATGCCGGGCGTGGGCAGGGAGAGGGACGAGACGGGGAGAGAGTGGAGAGCTGTATTCGTTTCCAAGGCTGCCCTAGCAAACGACTACAAGCCTCGTGGTGTAAAACAACAGAAATATATCCCAGTGCTGGAGGCTAGAAGCCGGAAGTCCAGGCGTGGGCAGGGCCCTGGCCCCTCCGCAGGCTCCAGGGAGGTTCCTCCGCCTCCGCCAGCCCCCGGCAGCCACAGCCGCCCTTGGTGTCCTTTGGCTTGTGACTGCAGCACTGTCTCTGCCTGTCACTGCATGGCTGCCTGCGTTGTGTGTTATCTCTGTGTGGCCTCTTTTTTTGGGGGGGAAGGGCACTGGGGATTGAACCCAGGGGCATTCTACCTCTGAGCTACACCCCCAATCCTTTTTATTTTTTGTTTTGAAATGGCTCGTGAGGTTGCTGAGAGTCTTGCTACCTTGCAGAGGCTGGCCTCAAACCTGCGATCCTCCTGTCTCATCCTCCCAAGTACTCTCTCTTCTTTTATAAGGACCCTAATTGTTGAATTTGGGACTCGCCCTAATCCAGTTCGAGCTCATCTTCATCTGATTATATCGCACAGACTTTCGTTCCAATAAGGTCACCTTCAGAGGTTCTGGGGAGACATGAACTTTATGGGACACTGTGTATCCCAGTCGGGGAGGGAAGACTGAGGCAGATGTGGGGTGGGAGAAAACCCAGGGTGAGATGAGAGACCCCAAAACATAAACCAAAAGGCCAAGAGTGGGGTGGCTTTAGAGGAGAGCAGGGAGGGTCCCTGACTTGGAGGGGGCGCACTCCCCGCAGGGCCAGGAGCTGCAGAGCCAGGGGGCATGCCCACATGCTCCCCACTTCTAGAGCATGTCGGGGTACCCAGGGCCCTGGAATCCCTGCCCCAGCAGCACTGGGCGTTTCCTTTTCTTTTTTTGCGGTACTGGGGATTGAGCCCAGGGGCATTCTACCTCTGAGCTACACCCCCAGCCCTATTTTTTATTCTTTATTTTGAAACAGGGTCTCACTAAGTTGCAGAGGGCCTCACTAAGTAGCTGAGGCTGGCCACGAATCCAGATCCTCCTGTCTCAGCCTCCCAAGTACTGGGATTACAAGCGTGCACCACCACACCTGTCTCGCACTGGGCGATTTCAAGCCTAGCCAGGTGTCTTGGCTGGATCCACCCTGCAGCAGACAGACTGCCCCTCAGCCAAAAGGGAAGCTGTCTTAGTCTGTTTTCTGTTGCTACAACAAAATACCTGAGATTGGGTAATGTATAAAAATAGAGGTTTAATTAGCTCACAGTTCTAGAAGTGGAGAATCCAAGAACACGGCGCCTGCGTCTGGTCGGCCTCTGGTGAGGGGCCTGTGTGGCCCAGACCTGGCAGAGGGCACCAAAGATGGAGACGGTGCCCACCTGGCTTTGATACAGACCCCCCTCAACTAACCCATGAACCCACTAATCCACGAGGGCGGAGCCCTCACGACCTAATCACTTCTCAAAGGCCCCGCTCTTGATACTTCACAATGGGGATTCCATTTCAACAGGAGCTTTGGTGGGGACTTTCAAACTGTGGCAGGTGGCCAAGGGACCGCTGTTTGTGGGGCTGAGAACAGTACTTGGACTTTTGGGGCTGGGTGCCTACGGATGTGCTAAGGTCCACGGAGCTCCAAGGGGTCCCTGAAAATTCTAAATTCAGACCCATCTTCCCACGTTGGAGAGAAAGCATTTTTCAAAGAGGGGGGCTATGAGCTGGGCGTGGTGGTGCACGCTTGTAATCCCAGTACTTGTGAGGCTGAGACAGGAGGATCGCAGGTTTGTGGCCAGCCTCAGCTACTTAGTGGGGCCATCTGCAACGTAGTGAGAACCTGTTTCAAAAATAAGGAATAAAATATAGGGCTTGGGGTGTAGCTCAGAGGTAGAATGTCCCTGGGTTCAATCCCCGGTACTACACACACACAAAAATAAAACAAAACAAAAGAAAAAAACAAATGGGGGGGCTAGATATGTTTTATGTACATGATGTGTAGCTTGATTTATACCATTTATTTATTTATTTATTTATTTATTTATTTATTTATGTAGGTACTGCAGATTGAACCCAGGGACATTCTACCTCTGAGCTACACCCCCAACCCTATTTTTGTTCTTTTTTTTTTTTTTGCGGTACCAGGGATTGAACCCAGGGGCGTTCTACCTCCGCGTTACACCCCCGGCCCTATTTTTTTATACTTTATTTTGAAACCGGGTCTCACAAAGTTGCGGAGGGCCTCACTAGGTAGAGAGAAAGGGAGAGACAGGGAGAGAGAGAGAGAGCTGAGGCTGGCCGCGAACCCGGATCCTCCGGTCTCCACCTCCCAAAGTACTGGGATTACAAGCGTGCGCCACCATGCCCGGCTCTATTTTTGTTCTTTATTTTTGAAACAGGGTCTCACTAAGTTGCAGAGGGCCTCACTAAGTAGCTGAGGTTGGCCATGAACCCGGATCCTCCGGTGTCAGCCTCCCAAGTACTGGGATTACAAACGTGCACCACCATACGCAGCTTTATTTTTTATTTTGAAACAGGGTCTCAATACGTTTTGGAGGGTCTCACTAAGTTGCTGAGACTAGCAATGAACCTCTGATCTTCCTGTGTCAGTACTAGGATTACAAGCATGTGCCACCATGCCCAGCTCCTTTTTTATTTGGAAACAGGATCTCACTAAGTTGCTGAAGGTCTCAATATGTTGCTAAGGCTGGCCTCGAACCTGAGATCCTCCTTTATCAGTCTCCCAAGTACTAGGATTACAGGCATGCACCACCATGCCCAACTCTGAATTCAGTTTTGATGAGTTGAATTTGAGGGGCTACGAGGACATCCATGTCTGAGCCCAGGTTTGAATCCCTGAACACACAGGGGCAGTTTTACCTGGGCAAGTCTCCCTAACCTCTCTGAGCCTCAGTGTCTCTATCTGCAAAATGGAGTACCACAGCAAGTGGCGTGTGAGGATCCTGTGTGGGGACCTATGCAAATCGCCCACCCCAGAGCCAGGCACCATGCCGGGTCCCTATTTCTTAGCACTCTGTCAGAAGCAACACACACACACACACACACACACACACACACACACACACACCACTTGGCAGACTGGCTTAAACAGAGTAAGAATTTGCTGTTCCTGGCACAGTACAACCCAGGCAGTCGACATGGTTTCCCGGCACCTGGGGCTTGAGCATCATTCTGGCGTCTTGGATCTTTGGGGAGCTCCCATATTTCTCAGGCACTTTCTCCACATATTCACAGTGGCCACCAGCTCTGCAAATACAGCACATGTGCTGGCTTTTCCTATAGTTTTGGCAGAAAAGTCTCAGGGAGGATTCTGATTGGCCCAGCTGGGTCATGTGCCCATCCCAATCACTGCAACCAGGTGTGGGTCACATGACTTCCATCTTCCTGAAAGATGGGAGCAGGTCAGCAAAACCCCCAGCCATGCATCATGGCGGTCTGTCCCATGGGGGCTTGGGGATGGGAAGCGAGGTGAGTGTTTGTAGTAGAAACCCAGTTCATAGTGGTGGTTTCCATGGAAGTTCTGGAGGTGAGAGACTTGCGTGGAACTCCACCCGCGGTGTACAGTCCTTTAGAGATGAGTACAGTGGTGCACGCCTGCAGCTCCAGCTACTTGGGAGGCGAAGGCATACGATGGTTTGAGCCCAGGAGTTCGGGGTCCTTTGCACCCCATCAATCCCAACTTCAACAGCATCCAGTCTTTCTCAGCGTCCCCAATCTTTGGCCAAGCTTGGGAGGTGGACATGAGAAGTCAGTCCTGAGGGACTCGAGGCATCCCTCCTGCCCCAGGCGGGAGGTCACACTGTCCATCAGTGGTCAGCCATGAATAGTCCCGAGTATCCCCGTCGATGCCCAAGGACTCCCCATTCCCCCGGGGAGATCCAGGGCCTCTGGTGTCCCTCATCAGCTGGATCATGAGAACAGGTTCTGCAGGGTGAGACAAAGGCTTTTTGCAGTTCATGACATCAGCCAGAAAACTCTGAACATCCCCTGTAAGCTGGGATGTGGGCGCTTCTTCCTACGGCCTGGTTCCCATTGGCGTGCCCGGGAACGCTCGGCCAATGAGCAGCCACGCTGCGGAACCTGGAACTTTATAGCTTAGCAACGAGAAATCTGGAAGAACTCTGGAATTAATTTAAGGAAAGGGAAAGACAAACAGCAAGAGGGAATTGGCAGCCAAGTAATCAGGCTACGAGTTTTTATTATTACCTTGGCGGCCAAGGCAAGGAATGAACATTCGCGACGTTAATTACCAGCCGAGCGGGAATCAGAGAGCGGTCTTGACTCAGACTCTGGGGCTAATGTTTTGGTTTTGCCTTGTTTTGTTGCTAAGCGAGTCGTGCTGGGTCGGGGATGTGGACAGAGCTAAGAAGGAGTGAAGAGAACAGGTACAATGATTAAAGAACAAACACCTTGGTCTGGCTGCCACGTCCTCCTCCGGGAACCGCGCTGCCGGTCTTTTTCTGGGGTCTGTCCCGTGGTATCATGGAGACCTGCCTATCTGAAATGCGAAGAGGAGGTCCTAGTGGCTATGGAGGGGTTTGTGTGATTTCAGATGGAGGCCGTAGCCAGGCGTGGTGGTGCATGCTTGTAATCCCAGTACTTGGGAGGCTGAGACAGGAGGATCGCAGGTTTGCGGCCAGCCTCAGCTACTTAATGAGGCCCTCGGCAACTTAGTGAGACCCTGTTTCAAAATAAAGAATAAATAATAGGGCTGGGGGTGTAGCTCAGAGGTAGAATGCCCCTGGGTTCCATCCCTGGGTTCAATCCTGCAAAAACAAACAAACAAATAAACAGATGAAGGCCAGGTCAGAGGAGAGGGTGACAGGGGCATTTGGCTCTGTCATTCGATGACTTCTGAGTGTCTGTCACTCATGTGTCACCAGAGTCAGGGGCACTTCTGTAAAACAGAAGTGAGCATCACAGGTCCTCCTTTGTCCCCACGGGTTGACAGTCTTGCCAGGGCCGGGGGACACTAGATACAAATAGTTGGTTAATGAGACAAATCGCTATGTGATTACAACTGTGCTCGTGAGGAAAGGGGAGGGTGCTAGGAAGAGGGAAGGTGGGCAGGGAGGGTGTAGTTCACGGGTCCTGGGTCATCCCGGCCCTGCTTGGCATTTCACAGGGATGGGGCTGGCTCCCGAGGGAGGCTGGGTCCTGTGGATGATTCTCCTCAGGTGGCTCCGTCCGGAGCCTCATTTCTCGACAAACACCCTTCCAGATGCCTCCCTGTGCGTGGGACAGGGTGTGACTGAAGCCGCTGCACCCCGCAGGCAGGACAACGGCCCCGGACCTTCCTGGCACAGCGCAGAAAGTCCCCTCTATCCCGGGCAAACTGGTATGGCTGACCACCCTACTCTAGGGCAGGGTCAAATGGCGTGACAGGAGGCGGCCTCCCTCGCTGCGTGGGGCTTCCCTGCACCTTCTCCCCAAGGAAATGAGCCTGGACACAAGCTTAGCTGTCATTCACTGTGTGGCCTCAGACAAGTGACTTGGCCTCTCTGGGCTGCTTTCTTTATTGGGAAAATGAACTCAGACCTGGGGGAATTTCTGGCCTCCTGGTAGCACTGATGTCCTGCCAGGATGGCGTTTCAAAGCTTGATGGGTGCACAGGCTGCTGAGCACAGGAGACGGGCCATGAACTGACAGCGTGTCCCTGTGCTAGGGACCGCTCCTCTCTATGCCCGCTCCTCCCTCCACAGGTGGGAATAACCGTGTTTACCTCCTGGGAATGTAAGTGGAATTACTCAGCCTGTTTGCCATCGGTGGGTACTTGGTTGTTGGAAAGCACGGTGAATTCTGGCTCATGAAAAGTAGGATGGGAGCCTCGGGTCTCTCCTAGGTAGTGACTGCCAGGTGTTTCAAAATTTGGTATATGACAGAGCACCCTGGCCTCTCCAATTTTATCACAGCACGGACACTCTGACGAGATCGCCCTTCGTCCCCAAGCCTAGTTCCACGAGGCGGAGGCTAGGTCCTTTTTGCCTCGGTTCCCCCGTAGTAAAGGTCTGCTGAGTTAGTTGAGGTCCCATCATACCCATTTTACAGAGGAGGAAACCGAGGGTCAGGGAGGTTGAAGGTCCCGCCGTCCGCGGTGGAGTCAGAATTGGAAGCTGGATATGATTTAGGGTCTGTTCCCTCCACTAAATGGTCTTTCCTTCCTTTGGGTCTGCACAGGGAGGGTTAGACTGAGGGGAATGGGCTTTGGGGAAGCCGCTCTGGTGTGTGTGGGGGCGTCCCCTGTGAGGACCTGTCTAGGGAAGTCTCCCAAGGAAGGGGTGATATGTCCTGTGTGACACTGGAGCCTGGCCTGGTCCTCCTACCCAGGCTCCTTTCCCTCCTCGTTGGTTGCCATGGAGACGGGGGTGGGCTGTTTGAAGATGGATCTCGAGCCTGCTACCCGGGCTTGTCCCAGAGATGCCCGCAGCGGGGCGGGCAGACCGATCCCCGCGAGAGAAGGGCAGGAGAGGGCTCGTTTTTACCTCCTTTTTCTTTTTATTATGAAGAGCTTCAAGCACACCTAGGAAGGGAGAGCGTGTGGTGCAGTTAGGCCAGCTACAGAGATTACCAGTCTTGTCCCACAGGCCCCTCCTTCCCCTCCTCCTGGACTATTTTGAAGCAAATGCCTGACATCATTATTTCTTTTGCAAATATTTCTGTATATGACTCCTAAGAAAAAGATTTTGTTTTCCTAACCACCATCACCCCTGTTAAAACGAACAGTGCTAGGCGCAGTGGTATACGCTTGTAATCCCAGTACTTGGGAGGCTGAGACAGGAGGGTCACAGGGTTGAGGCCAGCTTTAGCAACTTAGTGAGACCCTCAGCAGCTTAGCAAGACCCTGTTTCAAAATAAAAAATAAAAAGGGCTGGGGGCTTGGCTTAGTAGTAGAACGCCCCTGGGTTTAATCCCCAGTACCAAAAAAAAAAAAAAGATAAAATGAACTGTAGAGCTTTTGTGTGTGTGTGTGTGTGTGTGTGTGTGTGTGTGTGTGTGTGTGGGCGCTGAGGATGGAACCCAGGGCCTGACACTCTACCCCTAAGCCAAACCCCTGGCCCAACAGTAATGCTTTTAATATCAGCAAATAGCTGGCCAGTGTTCACACTTCTCTAGTCGTCTCATAAATGCTTTCTTTACAGTGGGATAAAGTCAAGATCCAAATAAGGTTCGGATGCTGCGATGGGCTGGTGTGTCTCTTACATCTCTCTCCATCTCTAGGCGCTTTCCCCTTCCCTTTTTCTTTCTTTGCAGCATGTTTGCTGAAGTTAAGGGGGGGTTGTTTTGTGGAGTCAGGGTTTGCTTAGTGACCTCCCATAAATGGGTTAACATGTTCCTCTCCCTCCTATATTTCTGTCTGTTTTGTGGCACTAGAGAGCAAACCCAGGGCATTCTACCTCTGAGCTACACCCCTGGCTCTTTTTATTTTATTTTTTTATTTTTTATTTATTTATTTTTTTTTTGCAGTACCGGGGATTGAACCCAGGGGCGTTCTACCTCTGCGCTACGCCCCCGGCCCCCGGCCCTATTTTTTATACTTGATTTTGAAACCGGGTCTCATGAAGTTGCGGAGGACCTTGCTAAGGAGAGAGAGAAAAACGGGGGAGAGAGAGAGAGAGAGCTGAGGCTGGCCACGAACCCGGATCCTCTGGTTTCCACCTCCCAAAGTACTGGGATTATAAGCGTGCACCACCACGCCCGGCCCCCGGCTCTTTTTATTTTGAAACAAGGTCTCACTCAGTTGCAGAGCTGAGGCTGGCCTCAAACCTGCGATTCTCCTATCTCACCCTCCCAAGTCCTGGGATTATAGGCATATGCCACCACGCCTGGCCTCTCCTTCCTATATTTCTTATAAACTGGTAGTTAGATCTGAAAGCTCACGTGTGTGTGTGTGTGTGTGTGTGTGTGTGTGTGTGTGTTACTAGGGATTGAACCCAAGGGTGCTCTACCTCTGAGCGACATCCCAGCCCTTTTTTATTTTTCATTTCAAAACAGGGTCTCGCTAAGTTATTGCACGCTAGCCTTGAACCTGCGATCCTCCTGTCTTAGCCTTCCAAGTACCATGTTTGATTTTTTTTTGTATGATTATTTCCTAGGGGTGTTTTGTACTCTATTCAAAGACACATATCTGGTTGTCCTTCATAATGCTACCAGAAATTGGTGATTATTATTTAGATCCATTGTTTCATTAGTTACAAAATAGTGGCATAATCTTATTCTATCTTAAGTTTGTTAGAGGGCATACTTCTATAAAGAGTATCCATTTACCCATGATGTGGTTACCATAAAGTGTGATTCAGAAGCCGGGCGTGGTGGCGCACGCTTGTAATCCCAGTACTTGGGAGGCTGAGATCGGAAGATCCAGGTTCGTGGCCAGCCTCAGCTACTTAGTGAGGCCCTCCGCAACTTAATGAGACCCTGTTTCAAAATAAAGAACAAAAATAAGGCTGCGGGTGTAGCTCGGAGGTAGAATGCCCCTGGGTTCAATCCCTAGGACCGCAAAAAAGAAAAAAGTATGACTCATACCAAAAAGGATAAACACTAGATTCTTTTCCTTTATGAGACAATTTCCAGTGTAAAGATTTGGTTTCCCAACATCATCCAAAGGTGACAAATGGGTTTATATTTTTTTCTTTTTTCCCCTAAGCATAATTGTGAACTCATTTGGACATTATGAAATGTTTTGATCCATTGTCGTTATTTTTTGTGTGTGTACTTGGTACTATGGCTTGTACCCAGGGGCGCTCTACCTCCGAGCTACACCCCCAGCCTATTTTATTTTGAAACAGGGTCTTGCAAAGTTGCTGAGGGCCTCGCTAAGTTACTTTGGCTGGCCTTGAACCTGCGATCCTCCTGTCTCAGCCACCCAAGTACTGGGATTACTGGCATGCAACACCACGCCCGGCCTGTAGTTGTTGTTGTTACTATTATTATTATTTGTAGTACTGGGGATGGAATCTGGGCCTGGCACGTGTCGCTCTACCACTGAGCGACATCCCCAGTCCATGCTGTAGCTGTTCTTACTGATGCTCAGTCGTTCCGCCCGTTGGGCGCCTCTTTAGCTTGTCTCCTGCGTCCTTTTGAAGGGGATCCCAGTAGTTGTCAGCAGCCATGTTGCTTCCTGGTGACAAGACATTCCAGGCTCATCCTGACGAGCTCTTGTCTCAGATCTGGAATCGGCCATCACTCCACGGAGCCCTGAATTCTAACTGGAAGTGGTGTTTAGAGACAGTAACCTGGGTGCTGGGGTGCTCGGCGACAGACGGGTCGTCATCGCTAACCACCTCAGTAGGTAGAGCTTCAAACGTGCTCTGTTTTGTATGGCATGAGTTCTTACGGTTGCTTCCACACACCTCATCTCTGTGGTCTCTCGTGCCTCTCCTGTCTTCCATGACGGCGTGACCAGGCCTGATTCTAAAAGCAAAGCTCCCCACTGCGTCTCCCGTGGAGCTGGAAGCACGCGAGGAAGCTCTTACATCTCCCGCCGACATGACGCTGAGGTCTCCTGAGACCACTCTGGAGGGGCCCTGGGAGAAGCCGCTTCCGGGTCCCCAAGTGACTACGTTCTCATGTCACACCATCCAGCCCCTTCCACCCTCCTGAGATCTCCTTGCTGTTCTCCATCCTGGCTGCCGAACGGAATCTCATGGGCAATTAGAACAATTTCTGATGCTTGATCCTGTCTCCCTTGATCACAGGTCAGAACCTCTGGAGCTGTGGCCCTATTATCAATTAAAAAAAAAAAAAAGTCCAGGTAAGCAGGTGTGGTGGTGCACACCTGTAATCCCAGTACTTGGGAGGCTGAGACAGGAGGATCACAGGTTCAAAGACAACCTCAGCAAGACCATTTCAAAATAAAACAGGGCTGGGTGTGTAGCTCAGAGGTAGAATGCCCCTGGGTTCAATAATAATATAAAAAAAAGTCCAGGTAATTTTTTTTTTTGCGGTACTGGAGACTGAACCCAGGGGCATTCTACCTCCAGGCTACACCCCCAGCCCTATTTTTTATTCTTTATTTTGAAACAGGGTCTCACTAAGTTGCGGAGGGCCTCACTAAGTAGCTGAGGCTGGCCGCGAACCCGGATCCTTCTGTCTCAGCCTCCCAAGTACTGGGATTACAAGCGTGCGCCACCACGCCCGGCTCAATCCAGGTAATTCTAATGTGCACCCGGGTCAAGGGTCCCTGCTGTGGCCCTGGCTTCTCAGTGAAGGGGACAGTAGCCGTGCTCTGCCATCCAGGAGTTTGAATTCTGGTGCTGTGATAACTCTGAGCTGGAGTCCAGGGGGAGCAATAGAAGTTTCTACAATCACTGAAATGACCTCTATGTACGGTAGCCACTGGCCACCCGGCACTACTGGGTACTTGAACCCGTTGCTAGCACGCCCCAGGGAGCGCGGTTTTAAACATATTTAATTTTATCTAATTTACAGGAGTGGCTACTAGCTGCTCCCGTCTTGGACAGCAGCACTCCAAAAAATTATCTCACCTCTCACGGCTTCCTAACTGTAAAATAGGGAATAACGAGGGTGATTTCACTGGGAAATTGTGGGGATTAGAGATAATGTATATAAAATGCCAGGCGCATAAAAGCATTCAATAAAATGCTGCTTATTTTCTTTATTAACATCAGCCTGCCATTCTTTTTTATTTTTTCCTGGTACTGGGGATTGAACTCAGGGGCATTCTACCTCCGAGCTACACCCCAGCCCTATTTTATTTTTATTTTTGAAACAGGGTCTCACTAGGTTGCTGAAAGTCTCCCTACTTGCTAAGACTGTCCTTGAACCTGCAATCCTCCTGTCTCAGCCTTCCAAGTACTGGGATTACAAGCATGCGCTACCATGCCCGGCTCTTTTTTTTTTTTTAATATAGTACTGGGGATTGATACAAGGGGCATTCTACCTCTGAGCTATACCCCCAGCCCTATTTTATTTTATTTTATTTAAAAATTTGAAACAGGGTCTCACTAAGTTGCAGAAGGTCTCACTAAATTGGTGAGGCTGGCCTCATACCTGCGATCCTCCTGGCTCAGCCTCCCAAGTACTGGGATTACAAGTATGTGCCACCACATCCAGCTCTGCCTGCCACTCTTTGGGTATGTATAGCAATATTGCTGTGAACTACATTATGATGTAAGACTATACTGCGCCAATAAAAGTATTTAAAAAAAAAGTTTGCCTGGAAAATGTGGGCTTAGAAGCACCCTACGACTAAAATTCCAAGCTGCTCCACAGAAATGCTTGGAAAATATCCCTGGATTTGCAAAAGCCCGATTGCAGGAGGGGCGATCAGTTACAAGGGCAATAGTTCATGACAGATCCAGCCGCGGCTCAATACATTAAGCAATCACACCGAACAGCATGTTGCTTTAATCCCCGCTCTTGGAGCCGGTTCAAGTCGTTTGGTTGGGCATTAGCACAGCCCCGAAAGGCAATGCACGCCGCCCTTATTTCTCTTCCCTCTTCATCGGCGCTCTCTGGAAACATCTTTGCAGTCTCCTAACTGGCAGGAGAGAGGAGGCCAAGCCAAGGAGTGGGCTCCTTTTATCAGAACTGGAACCCCTTCCGTCCTCCAGCCTTGACTCCTGCACAGTTTCGTCCGCTGAGCGTGCTGGTGGGCAGGTCTCTGCAGCTCTGGGCGGCCCCGTCCTGGGCTCCTGGGCGTGCAGAGCAAGCTCCTAAGGGCTCTTCCATCCTCATCTGCTCTCTCGTGGTTTGTAATCTCACAGTCGAATTTCGTTTCCCCTAGAAACTTGGCATCGGAGGTGTCAGTCTGGGAACATATTTGTTTGTGTAAATTAAAAAGAAGAATATGTTTGGGCCATATTTGAGTTCTAACCATGCTGAAGAAATAAATACTGGCTTGCACAAAACGCTTCAGTTTCTGGCTCACCTCCCCAGACCCTGCCTTTGTTTATAAAACCCAAACTAGTGAAAACTCTGAATGGCTCGTCTCCTCGGAAAGCTATGGGGGAAAGCTGTGGGCACAACCACAGAGGCCAAGTCCCCCCCCACCCCAGCCCAGGCCTACGCAGAAAGTCCACTTACCTCACTGGGAATTTTCTTCCCCTACCATTCGGCATCCTTGCTGGGGTGGGGGTGGGGTGTGAGGAGCAGACACCCCCACGCCTGCGCGGTTCAGGGGCTTGGGAGTGTGCCAGTGCTTTGGGGGGGACACCAGGTAATGGCTTTAGAAATTTAAAGTGCAAGCCGGGCATGGTGGCGCACACTTGTAATCCCAGTACTTGGGAGGCTGAGACTGGAGGATCTGGATTCCCGGCCAGCCTCAGCTACTTAGGCCCTCCGCAACTTAGTGAGACCCCATTTCAAAATAAAGAATAAAAATAGGGCTGGGGGTGTAGCCTGGAGGTAGAATGCCCCTGGGTTCAATCCCCAGTACTGCAAAAAAAAAAAAAAAAGAAATTTAAAATGAACATATCCTGGAACAGAGAAATTCCACTTCTAGGAATTTATCCTACAAGAATTCTTGGCTACAGGCCAAAGAGTATATATGTTATAAAGGCAAAATCCTGGAGTTAAACCAAATGTTGGTCAGGAGGGGACAGGTTAAGTGTGGAGGGATGCTGGAAGTCACTAGAAAGAATGAGGTAGGGCCGACCGCTAGCATTACTTCAAGATAAATTGCAACACCCTTGACTTTGTGTGTGTGTGTGTGTGTGTGTGTGTGTGTGTGTGTGTGTGTATTGTGTGTATGTGATACTGG
>PVJS01007179.1:0-47794 GCA_004027185.1 Glis glis | reverse complement strand
CTGCTTGAGATATGTTAGGAGTCCTGACATGTAGGAGTTGGGCTTCTTCCAGTCTGGAAAATCTGTAGCCATTATCTGTTATGATAGAGCCTCTAATTCATTTTTTATTATCCTTCCCTCCAGATCTCCTACTGAAATGTGCTAAACTTTCTCACCCTTTTGTCCACTCTGCTAACCCTGCTTTTATATTCTATCTTTCTGTCCCTTTTTATCACATCTTGAATCATTTATTTAGGTCTAATTCCACTTCACCAATGCTTTCATTTCTCTCTCTATCTCTATCTCTCAATCTCTTTCTTTCCGTACTGGGGATTGAACCCAGGAACTCTCTACCTCTGATCTACACCCCTGGCCTCTTTTATTTATTTCATCTTGAAACAGGGTCTTGCTAAGTTGCCAAAGCTGGCCTTGAACCTGCGATCCTCCTATCTCAGCCTCCCAATTACTGTGATTACAGTCATGCACCACCACGCCCGGCTTTATCAATTTTATTGGTTGTGTTCATAAACCTGACTATAGAATTAATACTTTAGTTATGTTCATTTCTAGACGTACTCTTCATTTTTTTATTTGGGATCTTCTTAGTCTTTTTTTATATGATTTTCTTTTTCATGCTTATTTATAAATCCTTTAGACATTATAGAGCATGAAAATGTGAAATCCGAGAGCAGGCACACTGGACTATCTGACACCACATTTATGTGGGAGAAACTCCCAGAAACAGGAGTCCCTGCAGATGTGCCCATCTGCCGTGTCCATCCATCATGCTCCGGGATCTAGCATGGGGAATCTTAAGACACTAGGAGAAAGGGTATGAATCTAGGCTGTGGAATGTGTCAGCTGCAATGTGTAAGACCACTCCTCTCCTGGCATGGTGGATGGATAGAGTTCAAAAGTTACAGCATTATAACATCACGAAGCCTTGGTCCCATCTCTGTTCTGCCACCTCACTATTCCTAGTCCGGGGAGCACCAGCCCCTCCCGTGGTGCAGGATGGGGGGTCTGATGTCCATGCCTAGTTGTGCAGCTCAGTCACATGCCACACCAGTGGCTTGGGTTTGTTGTTGCACACTGTGAGGACCGAGTGTGGAAAGCACTTAGCTCCGGAAGGATTTTAGGGAAAATTTCCAGCCCTCCGGGAATCAGTCCTATGCAAAATAATTCTTTTTATTTTTGGGTATTAGTGATGGAACCCAGAGGCATTCTACCTCGGAGCTACACCCCCAGGCCTATTTTTATCTTGAAACAGGGTCTTTCTAGGTTGCTGAGGCTAACCTCAAACACATAATCCTCCTGTCTCAGTCTCTCAAGTACTGAAATTACAGGTGTGTGCTACTATACCTGACTGACATGATAATTCTTATTGCTCAATAATTTTAACATACTAATTCTATATCATTCTTCCTACAATAAATATTTCTTTCCCCACATTTTGGCTTCCTTAAAATTGGGGTGTACCTTACAATCTTTTTTTTTGTGTGTTGAATTTTCTTTTTTTTTTCTTTTTTTAACTTTTTATGTTCATTTATTGGTGCATTGTAATTATACATTTTGATATATGTCAGGGTATGAACATCATACATGCACACATGTACCTTACAATCTTAATTGCTTTTTTCTCTTTTTTTCCTTCTGGTAAATAAATAATGGTGCATTTAAAAATCCGTGGCATTTTAGAACTGATAAAATTTTGGAGCTGTATTTCAGATAATACCTGTTTATAAAGTCTTTGCAGGTCTAACTTTGACATCTGTTTTTTTATTTTGTTTTGTTTTTAATCTGTAGATTTTTGTGTATTTTTGATTATTAGCTCTGAACTCGTATCTCTTGGGACTTTTTCTTTGTGAATGATGCCTGGTTGGTATGATCTTCACTTACTGCATTTGGGGCTAGCACTTTCAGTTTCTACTTGACGTGTTTTGGAGAATACAGTTGTCATGGTCTGGATGTGGAGAGCCCCTGAAAGGCTCCTGTGTTGAAGGCGTGGTCCCCAGTTTGTCAGTGTCCACAGTGTGGGCTCCTGGGAAGTGACCTCATCTGTGAATTAACCTATTGATAGCTGAATGGACTCCTGGGACGTGGTGGAAACTATGGGCAGGTGGGAAATGGTTGGAGAAAGTGGGTCATTGGGGGTGTGTTTTGGGGGACTGTCTTTTGTCCCTTTCCTCTGTCACACCATTCTGCCATGATGTCCTGCCTCACCTCAGGGCCAAAGCAATGGAGCCAGACGACCAAGTACTGAAAACTCTAAAATTGTAAGCCAAAATAATTCTTTCCTCCTCTAAGTTGTTCTTGTCAGGTATTTGGGTCGCAGAGATGAAAAACTAACTAACACAACATTGGTATGAATTCAAGCTGAAAACCTTTTCCTGCTGGCCCATGTCCATATTTAGGGCAATGAAATTTCCTTGCAGTATCTTTACAGTAAGGGTGTAATCCTTTAGAATACCAGCTTTCTGGTGGGTACAGGGTGGCTCTTCATCTTGGAACGTCTTTGGTTCTTACGTTCTTCAATGCCTGCCAGGCCAAGGACTAGAAACTTCAAACACAGCCCTGCTTAGCCAAAGCTTTCATAGTCCTCTTACATTTTTGGTATCCTACTTTCTTGGAGATGTTCTTACTGAGCTCATCAATATATTTACAAAATGGATTTAAAAAATATTTTATCTATGACTGTCTGTTGTTTTTCCAAGGGAGGATTTATCTGCAACACTGACAGAAGGAGAAAATCACTACTGCTTTTTCCTGTGTCTTAACTACAGACATCGTGTTGATTTGCGCTTCTTCGTATGTGACCGTTAAGTGGCTTTTGAACCAAGATTGCATGTCTTAAGGAAAAATTCCCTCTTGGGGACTTTGTAATCTAAAAACAAATCCATATCACAGTCATTGGATGTTCACAAGGAATTTCAGGGCCATGTCTCTCCCTCCTATCCTGTTGGCATTCAATGCGTCCTGTATTTCCGTACTTCCCTTTCTGTAGGTTGTTACATATCATGGTGATGTGATGACATCCACACCACACAAAATAAATCTCTTTTGTCATTGAAGCATTTGTACTTTGGGAGTAAGATAACTGTCCAGTCAAGTTGTTATTCACCCCTAACCCCCAACAAAAATTACTAATTTAAAAAAATTAATTTCAGGTTATGTACATGTTTTAAGAGAAGAATGAGAGCACGAACGATAAAGTATAAAATATCAAGATTCAGACCCAGGATCGGTGGCATGAACCTGTAATCCCAGCTACTTGGGAAGTCCCCGCTACAGGAGGACCACTTGAACCAGGAGCTCACTAGGCAGTATAGGGAAGGCAACATGGGGTGATCCATCTCAAACGTTATTGTCATCATCAAGATACAAGTCTCTAGGAAAAGAAGAATGAAAATATGAGTACGAGAAGAAAAGTGCATGTTGCAAAGATTGCAACAGCTTTTTTGGAATATAACTCATTCGCAATATAATTCCACTCAATTTTTAATTTTCCTTTCCACTTGTGTTCATTTAGATGTGATTAAAGTCTTAGTGAAGTGTATGCGTCACACTGTGGCTGGGTGTTCACCTTTTTCCAGAGCAGCAAATCACAACCATTCTGAAGGTTAAAACATTTGTACCTTATCTCAATAGCTTATATCTGTCATGTACAATCAAATATAGATGGATAAAATTATTAAATATTTCTACACAAAAATTGTGTTTTTTTAAGGATCAGAATTTATAATGACACTGATAATAATTAAATGCTATATAAACATTTGGAAACATTTTAAACATATATTGAATATCTATTACATATGCAATATTTAATATATAATATTTAATAAGTTGAATATTTGTTGTATACACTGTTCTAAACTGTTCAGTACTGTGCTACCTCATTTGATGATATGACAACTATTTTCCCTGGGTACTATTATTATTCCAATTTCCAGATGAGGAAACAGGTACTTACCTAAGTTAAAACAACAACTAAGTGGCAAAACCATGATTTAAAGCCACGAAGGCCAACTCAAGACTGTCAATCACTATTCTAAGCTGCTTCTCTTGCAGAATAGTACAGGGAATTAAATTATGGCCTCTTAATATGAAACTATTATTTTTCTATGCTGTTATATGTCCTGTAAATAGAAGATACTATTAAAGAATGGATGAAAATTCAGCTTTCCTTCCTAAATCCAATTTCTGCTATCATGAAGCTTAGTCTTTTTGTTTTGTTTGGTTTTGGGTTTTCTTTTTCTTTTTTGTATTGGGGAAATCCAGGGATGTTCTACCTCTGCGCTACACCCCCAGGCATATTTTATTTTATTTTTTATTTTGAAACAGGGTCTTGCTAAGATACCATGCACTGTTGGCCTCAAACCTGTGGATCCTGCTGTCTCAGCCTCCCAAATACTGGGATTATAGGCATGGACCACTGTGCCTAGCTCTTAGCTTCATTTTTTATACATATTATTTTCCTTTAGTTTTGCTTACTCTATCTACAGGATGCTTATTTTCATTATTCATAGATGTACTAAGGCATATTTTAATTTTGAACCATTTCATTAGGAATGAAAAAGCAAATTAATACGAAAACAGATTTTATAACAGATGGAAGCACTGGCTTTTCTGAAATTTCATCTTGTTTTTCTCATATTATTTTTTCTACTCATTTTTATTGACTTCAGTTTCTTATCTCTTTGGTGCTTATTTTCTTTTAAAAAATATTTTGGAAGTTTATTTTCATGGAATAATTATAACTATAAAATTACAGGAGAGTCTCATATCATACATAATCCACATTTCCTGCTTATGATTTTCACTATGAAATAATATTAGGTCAATCAAAACAAAACAAAACTCAACAAAACTATACAGAATTTTGGGTGAAAAGGAGTCTTAACATTGAAAGAGTGAATTTTCTCTTAGAGTTATTATTTGTCTTAGTAAAGTTGGAATCATATATTAGGAATGAAATAGCAAATAAATAAAGAACATATGCTTTGTAACAGAAGGTATAAATGTTTTCTCATTATTTTGCCTTTAGAAATAGTCTTTTCGAATATCTAAATGGTATTCAGATGTTGACTATGAAACCTACGAAAATATATTCAGTGAAAAGTGTCTCCTTTTTGTCCCTGCTCTATCCATTTCCCTTCACAGAAGTGATCATAGACTCCTGTAATTAGGTTGGATTAGGTTGTGGAAGAGAGTTTTATATCTACATGAAATACTTTTGTCACATTCAGTTGATTACACTTCAGTTGCTTTGATTTTATTTATTAATTTTTGTTTTGTTTCTGAGGTGCTGGGGATTGAACCCAGGTCCCTGTGCATGCTAGGCAAGTGTTCTTACTAGCCCATCCAGTTCCTTTGAAAAGATTGCCTTCTACTTGTTTTGTTTTGGTATTTTGACAATAGCATTCCCCTGCCTTATGTTGTTCTCTGTTTTCAACAAAACATCATCATATATTTGTGTAGTTACTCCCCTGTATTGAATGTGTAACTTTTTCTAGGTATAGTTTTCTTTGCACTTAAGCTGTCTTGGGTTTGCTAAATTACTGGAATCTTTAAACTTGTACCTTCTTACATGATGTGAGAAAATTTGGGACATTCTTTCTTTTTTCTTTCCTGCTCTGTTCATTCTCCTTTTCCTCTGGATATAAGACTACTACTACTTTGTCCATTCCTCTTCATTCCTTGGATATAAGACTACTACTACTACTACTACTACTACTACTACTACTACAGTTCTCATTCCTAGTAAGAGAACTTACTTCCTATGTAAGACTAGTAGTGTTCAGTAAGCTCCACTGAGACTGTCCATTTTTCTTTTCTTTTCTTTCTTTCTCTCTTTCATTTCTTCAGATTAGATAATTTCTTTTGATTTTTCCTCAAGTTTACTGACCCCATCCAATATACTGTGTGTGTGTGTGTGTGTGTGTGTGTGTGTGTGTGTGGTAGTACTGGGGATTGAACCAAGGGGCATTCTACCTCTGAGCTACGCTCCCAGTTCTATTTTATTTTTATTTTTGAAACAGGGTCTCATTAGGTTGATGAGAGTGTCACTACTTGCTGAGGCTGTTCTCGAACCTGTGAACCTCCTGTCTCAGCCTCCCAAGTACTGGAATTACAATTTTAAATTTATTTATTTATAGCACTGAGATTGATCTCAGGGCCATGCTCATACTAAGCAAGTGTTATACCCCCCATCCCTGGTATACTATTAAGCCCATTCATTGAAGTTTTTAAGATGCTATGTTTTTAGTTTTAGAATTTTCATTCAGTACTTTTAAATGCATATTTTTAAGCCAGGCATGGTAGCACACGCTTATAATCCCAGTACTTGGGAGACTGGGACAGGAGGTTTGCAGGTTCAAGGCCAGCCTCAACAACTTAGTGAGGCCCTGTTTCAAAATAAAAATAAAAAGTGCTGGGGTTGCAGCTTGGAGGTAAAATGCCCCTGGGTTCATTTCCCACAACCAACTTTTTTTTTTTCTGAGATCTTCTGTTTGTTCACTCATCATGAGCATATTTTCTTAGCACAGTTATAACAACTGCTTAAAAATCTTTGTCTTTTAATTATAATGCCTAAGTCTCCATAGATTGCTTTTTTTTTGTGTTGAGGTCACATTTTTCTATCCTTCGTATGTCTAGTGATTTCAGATGGTATCTTGGACATTGTTCATGATGTGTCACAGAACTTCTTGATTCTGATATATTCCTTTGAATAGTATTGATTTTGTTTTGTTTTGTTTTATTAAGCAGTTCATTTGGCTGAACTCAAACTTCTCACCTCTCTCTCCTGCAATGGAATGATAGCCGAAATCTCTGTTCAGCTCTCATATCCTTAACCCTGATACATATAGTTCTGTTTTGTGTATGTATAACAGAAATCAGCCAGAGTATGGGCAGATTTTATGTGCAGAATTTGGAATACTGTTCTATGACTCTGTTCTTTGTGGGATTTTACCCCAGATTCTATAGAAGGTACAAGCTTGCTCTGGATTCTATGAGTTCTTCAAGCTAGTAAGACTAGGACTTTTTTATTTATTTTTTTTTTTTGCGGTACCGGGGATTGAACCCAGGGGCGTTCTACCTCCGCGCTACACCCCCGGCCCTATTCTTTTATATTTTATTTTGAAACCGGGTCTCACAAAGTTGCGGAGGGCCTCATTAGGTAGAGAGAGAGACAGAGAGACAGAGAGAGAGAGAGAGCTGAGACTGGCTGCAAACCTGGATCCTCCGGTCTCCGCCTCCCAAAGTACTGGGATTACAAGCGTGCGCCACCACCGGCAGACTAGGACTTTCTATCAGAGTTAAGCTGCAGGACACAGTGGTGTGCCCTCCACTCAGATGAAAGCCTTAAAAACAGGAAACTTTGTGATGTTCCCATCACTGATCCACACCCCCAGCCCTTGTTATTTTTTTATTTGAGACAGGGCCTCTCTAAGTTTCTGAGGCTGGCCTTGAGCTTGCGATCCTCCTCTCTCAGTCTCCCAAGCACTAGGATTACAAGCATGTGCTATCATGCATAGCTACCAACTTTGAGTTTTGCAACCACTGGAACCATGAGCTCATAAAAACCTCTTTTCTTTATAAATTCCCCATTTCAGGTGTTCTGTTTTAGCAACAGAAAACAGAGTAAGACCATCAAGATAAAAGTTGTTTAACTTAAGAGTAATTATTGGGTCATTCATTTTCAATGAAGTGCATGTCCTTTCATTTGTGGAAGAATTATAAATTCCACTATGACAAAACTTTGGAGATCTCATAATAATTACCAAATGAATATGCCACTGTCAAATCGCAAGTGGCTATTTCAGGAGAGTATTACTTCAAATCTAATATGAAACATTTAAAATAAGGAATATAACTGCTGACTCTCTTTAAAAGCCTTAGAATTGTTAAACTAATTTGCTAAATCTAATTGTTAAACTATAATTTATTTTTTATTCAGAAACATGGGTTTGTTAAACTTTGTATGTAAATAGCTATTCATTTAAATTAGGAGAAAAAGTACATTTTCAGTGGGTCATACATTGAGAAGCAGACAGTGAGATTGCTCACTAAGGCTGGGCCATTATAGGCAAGTTCTGCATGCACGATTCAGTTCAGACCTGGGGAATGTCAAACCATTCTAGGAAAATGTTTTAGGCCAAAGAAATGGCTTTCTCCTACACTAGTATAGCGCCCTTTAAACAGTTTGGTGCATATGCCTCCTACATTTGCTTAGAAAAACGATGTTTGTTTGTTTGTTTTTTTGCAGTACTGGGGATTGAACCCAGGGGCATTCTAGCTGCACCCCCAGCCCTATTTTTTGTTCTTTATTTTGAAACAGGGTCTCACTAAGTTGCGGAGGGCCTCACTAAGTAGCTGAGGCTGGCCGTGAACCTGGATCCTCCTGTCTCAGCCTCCCAAGTACTGAGATTACAAGCGCGCACCACCATGTTCAGCTGCTTGGAAAAACTGTGTGCTTGCTCCCTCCCACATCTAGGTTGTTATCTAAAATTTTTCATCATAAATTTTCAGTGCTTAAAAGACTGTTATTTCACATATATTATCCATATTAACAACTTCAAATAAAATTATTGTATTGCTGTTTTAAATATGTTCAATGGAATATCACTTCTAAAAGTGATTTGTTATTTATGGTCGCACATTTTAAAAATATGTCAATAAGCTTTTTCTTTGCCACTTGGAATTTTACATGATTCTCTTTCCACTTCAAACTGATATTCCCATTCTCTGTGGCATATAGAATCTAATTGTAATTTTATACAGTTTTATGTTTTTGTTAACTGTTGTGTGCATTGTCATTCTTTGCAGCAAAAATCTGCAAGTAAATTAGCATGATTTTTAAAAAATTCCCATCTTCTTATGCTCTAAGTACTAAACTTTCTTCTGCATTAATTATGATTATTAATTAATGATTTATCAAAACTATTGGTATTTTTTAAATGTATTGAGTTGTATAGGATAGTAGTTGAGAGCATAGACTCTGGAGTGTGAGCAAATCGGGTTCAAATCTCAACTATAATTCTAGTTGCTCTAGAGCTTTAACTGCCTTATTTATTTATGAACTTTATTTATTTTTTTTTGCGGTACCGGGGATTGAACCCATGGGCGTTCTACCTCCGTGCTACACCCCCGGCTCAATTTTTTATTTTGAAGCCGGGTCTCATGAAGTTGTTGAGGGCCTCTCTAAGTAGAGAGAGAGAGAGACAGGGAGAGAGAGAGAGAGAGAGAGAGAGAGAGCGCTGAGGCTGGCCGCGAACCCCGATCCTCGGGTCTCCGCCTCCCAAAGTACTGGGATTATAAGCGTGCGCCACCACGCCCGGCTACTAGCTGCCTTATTTATAAAATGGAAATTAAAAATACTATTAACCTAATATGGATTTTAGGAAGGTTAAATGAACTAATGTATTAAAAGTACTTAGTGTAGTTGGTAGGCTATAATAAATATTATGTAAGTGTTTTCTTTATTATCTCATCGATTATTAAAAGTAAAGAATATAATGTCATTGAAATGTGTCTCTTAATGAGATGGATATGTAATTTTTTTAAAAATTAGTTTCATGCATGGAATGATGAATATTATTTATTGATGAAATAAATCTGGGTTCTGTCATGGTTGCCCTAATTTTTCACCTGTCTGAGTATAAGGAGGAACCTTTTTATATAGACAAGAAGCTGAGAACGAAAAACCCTATTCTTTGAGCTTCTTTTGGATTTTGTGCCCCAGTTCACTTCCTGATGTTTCATAAATATCACTTTTAATGATATTTCCCTGAATGGCTCCATTAGATCCTGCTTCAATTTGGTTGAAAGCATTCAATTGGAAAACACCTCACTTGCAAACTGATTTCCCCCGTCTTTATAGTCATTTTCTTTTGCAACAACAATACCAGCATTTTGAATCATAGCTTTTGGGTGCCCTGAGAGAACTTACCATGCAAACCCGTAGACTGTTGTAAAACAAGGTATATAAGAAACATTTCCTTTAAGAAGAGAAAGTAAGAAGGGCTAATATGAAGGTTAAGTGGAAACAGAGAACTAAGAAGTGGTACTTGGATGGCACTTCGTGTGAAAACAAATTAAGTTTGGAAGGTCTCCATATACCCCTGGTGCATATACCCCAAATAGAAGATCATGGCTGTTAGGGTCATTCCTATTTCCTGGGTCATCTGAACCTGCCCAGCATCTGCCAATTTGTCTTCTGATCCTTGCCAGTCATTCTGTGGTCCACGGGTGCATGGGATGCCCCAGATCTATTCCGGGGGCGGGGGGCTGTGAAAAACTATTTTTACAGTACTATAAAGACACTTGCCTTTTTCACTGTGTTGATAATTTGCACTAAGAGTGCAATAGCAATGGTGGGTAGAATCGGCCCCCTATTGTGAATCATGACAGCGGCACTAATTGTACTCCTAGTTATTGTATATACTGGCATGCATTTGTGGTTTAAAAAGCTCCATTTTCACTTAAGAATATCCCTAATGAAGCAGTAAAAATTATTTTTAATTAAATCCCAGCATTTGGGTAGATGTCTCTTTAATATTTGGTGTAATGAAATAAGTGGTGGTCACATGCACAAAGGGCTTCGGCTGCATACACAGAGCAGCGTCTTGAGGAAAAGCTCTGGTAAGACTGAGTTGCAAGCTGAACAAGCTATATTTAAAAAAATGAATCGTAGCCGGACACAGTGGTGCATGCCTGTAATCCCAGTACTTGGGAGACTGAGATAGGACGATTGCAGGTTCAAGGCCAGCCTCAGCAACTTAGCGAGACCCTGTTTCAAAGTAAAAAAATTAAATGGGCTGGGGGTGTAGCTTGAGGGCAGAATGTGCCTGGGTTCAATCCCCAGTACCAAAACAAAACAAAATTGTTTTGTAGAAAGATTTACAAACTATTGTTGTAGTTTTGTTTTGCTGTAAATGAATACCCCAGACCAGTTAATTTATTTTTTAATTTAATTTTATTTTAACCAGGGGTAGAACATTTTATTCGTGAGTAAATCAGTTACTGATTCAAAGGGTCTTCTCATGGAAGAAGACTAATTCCCATATTTGCCCTTGAGTTCTTGGGTGTGATCAAGCTTCTTTTTTCTTTTTTTTTAAATGTACTTTTTTGGTGCATTATAGTCTCACATCATAATGAAAATCTTGTTGACAGTAATGTATATGCACACATCATTTGGTGCCCCCCACCTCCCTATTCCCCCCTTCCCAATACAGAGTACTGAGATTGATGTTGGTATATTCTCATATGTACACTTAGTCGATGGTAGTATTTCCTGTCTTCCCTTTCCCCTTCCCCTAGACCACCTCCCTGGCTCTACTGAGGCTTCTCCTCCATTGTCTGGCGTCCCTCTGGTATCCCAAATACTCCCTTGCTTGCACATATTAGAGAAAACATATGACCCTTCACTTTCTGTGATTGGCTGATCTCACTTAACATAATGTTCTCCAGGTCTTTCCATTTCTTGCAAAAGACATAATTTTGTTCTTCCTTATTGCTGAGTAGAATTCCATTGTGTGCATTTCTCATAGTTTTGTAATTCATTTATCTGTTGATGAACCAACCTGGGTTGGTTCCATAATTTGGCTATTGTGAATTGTGCTGCTATGAACATGGGTATGCATATATTACTGTAGTTCTCTGGTTTCAATCCCTTTGGAATGATACCCAGGAGTAGTATAGCCGGATCATATGGTGAATCCATTCCCAGTTTTCTAAGGAATCTCCACACTGATTTCCATAGCGGCTGAACCAGTTTGCACTCCCACCAACAGTGCAGTAGAGTTCCTATTTCCCCACATCCTCGCCAACATTTATTGTTGTTTGAGTTCTTGATAATTGCCATTCTGATCAGGGTTAGATGGAATCTCAGAGTAGTTTTGATTTGCATCTCCCTGATTGCTAATGATGTTCAACATTTTTTCATGTATCTATTGGCCATTTGTATCTCTTTTGTGAAGTGTCTATTCAATTCGATTGCCTATTTCTTGATTGGGTTATTTGTTTTTTTAGTAAAGTCTTTTAAGTTCTTTGTATATTCTAGATATTAGTCCTCTGTCGAGGGATAGCTGGCAAAGACAAAGATCTTCTCCCATTCCATAGGCTTTCTCTTTAGACTCTTTTTTTTTTTTTTTTGCGGTACCGGGGATTGAACCCAGGGGCGTTCTATCTCCGCGCTACACCCCCGGCCCCATATTTTATACTTTATTTTGAAACTGGGTCTCACAAAGTTGCGGAGGGCCTCACTAAGTAGAGAGAGAGAGAGAGAGACAGGGAGAGAGAGAGAGCTGAGGCTGGCCGCGAACCCGGATCCTCCGGTCTCCGCCTCCCAAAGTACTGGGATTACAAGCGTGCATCACCACGCCCGGTGGTCTTAAGAATCTTTACTTATCTTTTGTCTGGAGGATCAATATAGTGATGTGAGTGGTGTGTTGAAGTCTCCCAATATTATTGTATTTGGGTCTATATGAGACCTGATGTCCTGAAGACTTTGTTTTACAAATGTGGGTGCACCCACATTTGGGGCATAAATGTTTGCTATCATTATATCTTCTTGTTGGAATGTTCCTTTTTAAAATAAGAAGTGACCTGCTTTGTCTCTTCTGATGTGTTTTAGCTTAAAGTCTGTTTTGTCAGATATAAGTGTTGCAACCCCTGCTTGTTTTTGGTCTCCATTTGCATGGTATATCTTTTTCCATCCTTTCACTTTTAGCATATGGATATCTTTGGCTAGAAGGTGAGTTTCTTGTAAGCAGCATATAGTTGGGTTATGTTTTTTTTAATCTGCATTGCAAGTCTATGTCTTTTAATTGGGGAGTTAAGACCTTTGACATTCAGTGTTATTATTAAAATATGATTTTTGTTTCCTATCATTTTGAGTTCTAATTTCTGTTTGATGTAGTATTTAATTTCCTTGCTTAGCTGACCATCTGGTGGAGTTCACCTCTTTTCTGGTACTGGAACGTGCTTGTTTTTTCCTCTTTGTGTTTTATTTCTTTTAGGATTTTCTCTAGTGCTGGCTTGGTTGTCATGAATTCTTTAAGTTTCTGCTTGTCTTGGAATGTTTTTATTTCTCCATCAATTTTAAATGATCACTTTGCTCGATATATCAGTCTTGGTTGGAAGTTGTTTTCTTCCAGAGTCCGGAGTACTTCATACCAGCCCCTCCTGGCATTCATGACATGGGTTGAGAAGTCTGGAGTGATTTTTATTGTTTTGCCCCTGTATGCCACCCATTCTTTTGTTCTTGCTGCTTTTAAGATTCTTTCCTTGGCCTCTATGTTAGTCATTTTGATTATTACGTGCCGTGGGGAGGTCTTTCTTGGGTCTTGTCTTGATGGTGTTCTGTATGTCTCCTGTATGTGAATGGCCAAGTCTTTTTCTAAGTTTGGAAATTCTCTGAAAGTATTTCTCTAAAGAGGTTTCTGATACCTTGGTCTGTTTTTCTTGGTCACCTTCTCCAGTGCCTTTTATCTTTTAATTAGGGCATTTCACATTGTCTTGTATTTCTTGGATGGTTAGGGTGTTGTGTTGTAATATTTTCTGTATATCGTTGAAGGTTTTCTGTTTTGAAAGAACTGTCTTCCTGGAGTGATACCCTGTTTTCCATGTGGTCTACTGCCAGGGTTGGTTTCTATTGCATTCTTCAATTCATTTATTGATTCCTTCATTTTGTTTAAAGTCTCTTTCTGGTTCTTTCTTAGAGCCTCAATTTCCTCCTTCATCTCCTGTACACTTTCTTTGAGGCCTTTCATCATTTTGAGTATCAGAATTCGGAATTCTCCATCTTGCATTTCCTGCAGATCAGTATCGGTAATCTCTCTTGTTGTTTCATTGTGAGAGTTTATTTTTTCCTTGCTGTTCCTCATTCTCAAATTTTCAGTGTTCTCACTTGTGTGTTTCTGTTGTCTCAGCATCTTCTTCCACTTTGTGTGTAAGACCTGTGTCTATTTGTTTCCCCTATATAATAATTCCTATGCTGGGGGGGTATATATTTGTCTCTACTGATGTGACTCACATAATCAATCCCTTGAGTTTGTGCCCCAGAGCCTCTTTAACTGGGTATAGGTCTTTGTGCAAGCAAAGAGGAGTCTCTGATTTGCTGCTGGCTGCCATGCTCTCCCGGCCCAAACTCTTCTGGGCGAAAGATTATGATATTCTGGTGGGGATTTAATGCCCCCCAGCTGCCGCCGCTCTTCTGATTGTGAGTCCTTGATACTGTAGGGCACTGATCTCCAGCCTCTGTGGCGGGTGAGCTTAGGCTTAGCAAAGCCGGCGATTGCTGTGTTCTGAGATTGTGGCTCGGCTCACTGTGCTTTGGTGGCCCCTGGTACACCGCCCCTGATCCGCTTTTTAAGAACATGCAAGGTTCTGACAGTCACTGGCATTCATGAATGCCAAGTATAAACTCTGGTAGCTGAGAGAGTCCAGTTCTCAGCCTGTAGCTATGATCAAGTGGGGTCGTATGCTAGAAGAGTAAGAGAGGGGAACCTTTCTTCACAGTGGCATTAGTTCATTCATGTGGGTACCTCCCTCATGACCTGAATACCTTCTATTAGTCCCCACTTCTCAACACTGTGGCTTTGGAGATTAAATTTCAAACACATGCATTTTAGGAGATGCATTCAAATCATAGCAGCAATGATTATTCAGACTTGGGTATTTATAATAGTCATGCTTTCCAAAATGAGCAGTGAACTTGGTACTTCAAGGACAACAACTGATAGTACTTATTGCCAGTGTAAACATTCACGTCTTCCAGAGAAAATTAGAATTTTGAAAAACTTGTGACCACTGTGAACTTGATAACTTCCCAATACCAAAATATTTTTGGTGAGATTGCTGATATTATTAGCAAGTAGGATTTTCAAAATATTGTATAATGAAGTATGTCAACATTTTTACAATTTGTATAACTTAGGAACCTAATATTTTCCAAATAACCAATTCACGATGTCACAGAATCATACATCAATGCATTAGTTTGAGTTCTGCATTAGTTACCTTTCTGTCACTGTGATAAAATACCTGATAAAATCAACTTAGAAGATTTATTTTGGCTCACAGTTTCAGAGGTTTTAGTCCATGGTTATTTGGTTCTTAATTCTGGGCCTGTGTTTAGGTAGAACATCATGGCAGGGAGGCGAAGAGCTGCTTGCCTCATGGTGGCTGAAAAGGGTGTGGGGGAGAGAGAAAGGAGAATGAGGAGAAAGAAGAGAGGGAGAACACAATTGCATACACACAAGGATCTGGATACAAGCTGTATCCTTCCAGGAACTTCTTCCAACTGGGCCTCACCTTCAAAAGTTTCCACCACCTCTCAATAGCGCCCCCAGCTGGGGACCAAACCATCAACATGTGCACCTTTGGGAACATTACAGATCTGATCTGTAATAGCATCTCCAGAGAGCAAAACTGTGTGCATGTGGTGTGTGTGTGTGTGTGTGTGTGTGTGTGTGTGTGTCCTATGTAGAGAGAGAGGGAGATTTATTTTTAGGAATTGGCTCATGCACCCGTGGAGGCTGGCAAATCTGAAATCTTCAGACAGGCTAGACATTCAGGCAACGGTTGGTGCTGTGGCTTCAAGTGCACATGCTGGTAAGGCAGGCATAATTTTCATGTTGCAGCTTGAAGGCAGAACTCCTTCTTAAAATTCCTTCTTTCTTGGGGAACCTGAGTCTTTTTCTCTTAAAGGCTTCAATTAATTGGATGAGAACTGCACACATTATTGAGGGTTATCTTTTGTAGTCCCCCGTGGCTATCGTTATTTAGTATTTTTCATATGTTTGTTGACCATTTATTTGTATTTCTTCTTTTGAGAAGTATCTATTGAGAACTTTTGCCCATTTTTAAATTGGATTACTCATGGCTTTTTTTTTTTTTTTAGTTCCTGATATATATTGTGTCAGATGAATAGCCTGCAAGTATTTTCTCCCGTGTAGGTTGCTTCTTGTAAGTGTTTTTGTTTGCTGTGCGGAAGCTTTTTAGTTTGATGTAATCCCATTTGTCTTTTTTTTTTTTTTGCTTTTGTTTCTTGTGCTTTGGGGATCTTATCCAGAAGATCTTGACCCCATACTAATGTCTTGAAGTGTGTCCCCTATGTTTTCTTCTAGTAGTTTAATATTTCCTCTTTAGATATTGGGTCCACTTTCAGTTGATTTTTTAAGGGTGAAGAGATAGGGGTCAAGTTTCGGTCTTCTACAAATGGATATCCAGTGTTCTCAGCAACATTTGTTGATGAGACTGTTCTTCAGTGTAAGTTTATGGCATCTGTGTTGGGTATCGGTTGGCTGTAGATGCAAGGGTTTATTTCTAGGATCTCCATTCTTTTTCACTGGCCGATGTGTCTGTTTTTAAGCCACTACCATGCTGTTTTGGTGACTGTGGCTGCGTGGTATGTCTTGAAATCAAGTATTATGATGCCTCCCGCTTTGTTCTTTTTGCTCAAGATTTCTTCGGCTCTTCAGGGTATTTTCTTCTTTCCTGCGAATTTTAAGAATGCTGTTTCTAATTTTGTGAAGATTGTCATTTATATTTTGATGGGAGTTGCCTTGAACCTGTAGATCACTTTGAGTAGTATGAACGTTTTAACACTATTAATTCTTCCAATCTATGAACATGGGAGGCCTGTCTATGTTTTTATGTCTTCTTTAATTTCTTTCATCAGCGTTTTGTAATTTTCACAGTAGAGATCCTTTACTTCCTTGGTTAAGTTTATTCCTAGGTGATTGATTGATTAATTGATTGATTGATTGATTGATTGTAGCTACTATGAAAGGACTGCTTTTGTGAGCACAATTGTTTGACAATTGCTGCATTAGTAAAGAGGAGGTGATAGGCCAGGAAGATAATTCTTCTTAAGGCAGTACACATAGAGGTCAAATGTCTCCTGGAGGTGTTGACCTGTTTGAACACTTAACTGTTATGGTGTTTTAAGGTAAGAAGTGGTTTACTCGTGCAACACAGTAGCATTGGCAGTGGTTTCACCGAATATCAGAGGAATGGTCTGAAGAGAAGAAACTGGTTGACTTGGGGGCTTTTCTTCCACGTGAGGCTTATTTGAGGGGAAGTTCATGATATGTTGGAGAGGAGTGCCCTGTAATGAAGAGGCTCCTGGAGACGAGCCAGCTGCTGTGGAGCTGCTTTGTGTAATGACTGAACATTTTGACAAGTTCATGAGGAATTTCAGCAACTCTTTAAAGTCTTGTCTCCAGGCCCCACATCTCTGAATATCTCCCACTTCTGACCCAATTTTTCAGCCCTCCTCACTTCATTAGAAATATACTACCATTTTCAGTTTGCAGCTAGAGTCACCAGTGACACCAATATCCATGTTCAATACCCTTAATTTTTTATTTTAAAACATGGAGAATAAGGTACACAGTATCAGTATATTTTAGAGGAAAGGAAAGCATAGCACTAATGTACAATTTGAACTCAGGGATGCTTTTAACTTAAGCATCCTTTTTTTTGTACTGGGCATTCTACACCACCAGCCCTTTTATTCATTCATTCATTCATCTTGGAACAGGGTCTCACTAAGTAGCTGAGGCTGACCTTGAGCCTGCAATCCTCCTGTCTCAGCCTCCCAAGTACTAGAATTACAGGCGTGCACCACAATACCCGGTAACAATTCTTTTTTTTTTTTTAATTTAAGGAAGCTTATTCATACAAACTCCAAGGTACAAGAAGTGGAACAGGGTGTAAAACTGGATATACAGCATGTTACTATTCATATAAAAACAAGGGAGAGAATACAAAAACATATTTGTTGTGTTAGTTATCTATTGCTGTGGGGAAACCTTTGCTCTCAACAGTCCTTTCTACTCTCCCTTTCCAAATCATCATACAGAACTACTTCCTGAATAAATCCTTTCCCTTCTTACCTGTTAAAAAATGTCAACTTTTATATTTCCTTCAAAAATAAAAAAAAGGTGATCTCCTAAGGCTTAAGGTAGGTTTTGCCAGGGCATCCGAGGTCCAGGCCGATGACAAGCATGGGACACTGGTATCATTTGCTGCCTCAGCTACGCGGCTCCTGAGCCATCACTGAAGTAGAACTTGGTTCCAGTGATGCAGAGGAAGGGCAGCCTGCAGGCTAATTGGCATGCGGCGGGAGACAGAGCAGCCATGGGGACTTAATAAGGGATCTGCTGTGTCCTGACAGGCTCCAAGACTCTCTGCAGACCCGGCAAGGTGGTGCAGGCTGCGTTCAGCGTAGCTCAGTCGGAAGCCTGTTAGCTTTGTAGCAGCTGCTGATTAAAGAGTGTTGTTCGGTGGAAATTAGGAAAATGAATGAGTAAACAGAAATAGACTCTGGGCTGTGTTTGAGTAGAGACAGAGAGACCAGCAAGTGTAACGGGGCTTAACAGCAGTACCACCTGTGTTGGCTCGTCACCCCCACCCCCTTGTTTCAAGTTGTTTTGCCCTCGTGCTGTGGATTGTCTCTCAAGATTATTTCATTTTTCTCGGTAATGCTAATGAAATTCTTGTTCTGCAATGGGAAGGCACTTGAGGCTTCTCAGTGTATTTTATCTCCGCTCTATTATTAAACCCCTGTAGCATCCTCAAGGAACCTTACTCACAGGTTTATAGGAAAGAGTGTGACTTAAATTATTAAAAGCCTTTTGTTAAAAAAAACATAAACATGAAGACATTGTAGAAAATTCTAAGCACATTTTGGAGAGCAGATGTTTATTTGGAAAAGCGTTGTTCGGTTGTGACAGGCTTCGTTATCATTTGGTATCTAGTAAAACATGAAAGGAAAAGATGGGCAGAGAAACGCTCAAGGAAGTGGAGTTTTCTTTTCTTTTTTTTCTCAGTTTTTTTTGTTGTTCTTTTGAAAATCTCTGAAATTCTTAATTTAAACATTTCTATCTAAATCTACTTCTCTTTTAAAAAGCGGAACATGGACATGTAATGTCCTGTTCTTACTTGTGTTTAATGCGGAAATATTTTCCCCTTTCTTTTTACTTTCCTGCCTGCGTTGTTTTTGTTTCATTTTGTATTCTGAAGATCCCAGGTATTGCGCTAAAGCTCTTTTACATGGGATTGTCTCAATATATACACAACCATACAGGATGGCTTGTATTATTTTTACTGTTCCAGTTTTTATTTTTTTGGTACTAGGAATTGAACTGAGGGGTGTTCTACCTCTGAGCTACACCCCTAGCCATATTTTGTTTTTTATTTTGAAACAGTCTCACTAAGTTGCTGAGTGTCTAAGTTACTGAGGCTGGCCTCAAACCTGTGATCCTCTTGTCTCAGTCTCCCAAGTACTGGGATTATAGACGTGTACCACCATACCTGGCTTATTCCAATTTTACATAAGAAAAATTTAGGCTCCAAGAGAAGAAGCACCATGAACTCAAGGTCACACCTGTTTAATCTCTAAATTTTTTTTCCACATATTGAAACTGACAGATTCCTTCACATTCGCATTTTATGTACGTTATAGATGGAATAAAAATTTCCATTTTCTGACATATAGTACAAAAAGAAACAAAGCCAGCATTTAAAAATATTTTTCTTGTATTGACTTTTGACACGTTTGGTTTTCTGCCTTGGAGATTTTTCTCTCATTGTAGAACTAGTCTGAAGAGATATGCTCTTGGCAGAAACAACGCTTTCTTGTATTCCTGTGTTTACAAGGAAAATTACTTCACTCTCTTGGGAGAAGACTGAGGTAAAATTTTGTTGAAACTTGGCCCTTGATGCAACGTGCTGATTTTCTTTGTAAAGGTCCCAAATTTGAGATGTGTGTTGTGGTGGAGGCTCTGTCTCTTATCATGTGGTCCTTGAAAAGAGGTATTGGTCTGAGGGTTCAAGAGAATACATCCTAGGTTTATATTTGGGCTTGCTTGTATTATGTGTACTTTTCACATGGAAATTATCTTGTCTATAGAACGTTTTGAACAAACCCAGGTTTTCTTTTCTTTTTTTTTTTGCGGTACCGGGGATTGAACCCAGGGGCGTTCTACCTCCGCGCCACACCCCCGGCCCTATTTTTTTTTATACTTTATTTTGAAACTGGGTCTCACGAAGTTGCGGAGGGCCTCACTAAGTAGAGAGAGAGAGAGAGAGACAGGGAGAGAAAGAGAGAGAGAGAGAGAGAGAGCTGAGGCTGGCCGCGAACCCGGATCCTTCGGTCTCCGCCTTCCAAAGTACTGGGATTACAAGCGTGTGCCACCACGCCCGGCCAAACCCAGGTTTTCCAAAGGGCCTGTCAGTCTTAGTGTATTGGAGCTCTTCTGAGAAATGCTTAATGTGGTCCTGTCCAGAAGTAGGCATTCTGGGTAAAATGCCTTTACATTAGGATCTCTTAACCTGGAGTCCATATTGGAGAGTTCCACTGTGACTGTGTGAAACATATTTTCCCCCCAGAGGAGGCTCAGTGGTTAAGAACTGTTTTCAGTTGACCTCTGAAGTGACTTTCAACCAGATCATCCCCATGACTTTGTGTTTAGAACGTCCCCCTAGCTCTCATGGAAACAAGGTAGCAAAGTTGGACATGGGGCTCGGTCACTAAGGAGGGGTCCCTGGGAATGTGGCCTTGGGGAGTATATTAGGTCCTCTCCTCCCCCTGCTGGCTCTCTGCTTCAAGCCTCCATGATGTGAGAACAGAGTCTAGCCCTCTCCCCTCTCCACTTCCCACTGCCACGCCCTGAGCTCCGCAGGCCCAGCCTAACACGCACTGAACTTCTACATCCTGAAAAACTATGAGCAAAAAAGCCTACCTTCATCTGAGTTGCGTGGTCAGTCATTTTAGATTACGGCAGTGGGAATGTTGACTAAAACACCTATTATAACTGCATGGTTTTTCTTTGTGTTGTACGTATGCATTTACTTAATAAAGTAATTAAGTTCGGGGTAACTTTCTTAATTTTAGTTTCTTCCCCTTTGCTCTACGCATTCATTCACTCGTTTATTTATTAAATCCTCATTGTGCCTAGGCACAGCATTAAAGCAGGCCATGCCCCTTAGAGAGAAGATCACCTCATTAGACACTCATAATGCGATCCTGTACCTTCCCATTTTAAGTGTCATCCCGTTGGTGATTATGAATTTGTGTGTTTTCTCCTTCAGGAGAAGGTCGGGGCTTGAGTCTGTTTTCCTCTCTCATGCATCCCCCCAGTGCTGGGCGCACTGCCTGGCAGGTGAAAGGACCTTGGGCAGTATTTGTTGAAGAAAGACAACAAATCCTATGTGGCCCCAGAGTGCTTAGTGTCTTAGTGGGGGCTTTTTTCATATCCCTGTGAGCAAGTCCTCACCAGGAATCTTAATGTTCAACTTGGTTTTGAAATCTGAGGGACAGAAACAGAAAGTACCGTGTGATCTCCCAACTTCAAGGACCTTTTTATAGCACAGTAGAGTTGAGGGGACTAGATTGAAGCCTCGATTTTTTTTTTTCTGGTCCTTGGGATTGAAGCCAGGGACATTCTACTTCTAAGCTACACCCTCAGCCATATTTTTTATTTTTTTATTTTATTTTATTTTATTTTTTGCGGTACTGGGATTAAACCCAGAGGCATTCTACCTTTGAGCTACACCCCAGTCCTATTTTTTTATTCTTTATTTTGAAACCAGGTCTCACGAAGTTGCGGAGGGCCTCACTAAGTAGCTGAGGCTGGCTGTGAACCTGGATCCTCTAGTCTCAGCCTCCCAAGTACTGGGATTACAAGCGTGTGCCACCACGCCTGGCTCCTATTTTTTATTTTGAAACAGGGTCTCTCTAAGTTGTTGAGACTGGCCTTAAACCGGCGTTCCTCCTGTCTCAGCCTCCCAAGTACTGGGATTACAGGCGTGCACCACCATGCTGAGTTTGAGGCCTCAATTTTCATTGCCGTGGGAAGTGAAAAGCAGGGAGAGGAAGTGAGTGGCAGCTACAGAGGCTGGTCCTGGAGGTGAGATGATGGGGTCGGGAAGCAGGGACTTGGGGGGACAGACAGTTGAAGAGAGAACATTCCTGGGACAGTTGAAGAACAGGAGCAGTAAGAAAGGTGGAGAAGGCCACAGGTGCAGAGGCCAACGCAGGGATAACATAAGACTCTGCTGAAATTCTTCTATTGCCTGTGTTTATTATTTATTTCTTTATATTTTTATCATTTTATTGGTGCATTGAATTATACATCATAGTGAGGTTCAAAGTGATATAGGCCTACATGCACACAGCACTTGGTGTGTTTCCCCTGGATCCCGCCCCAGTCCTCCCGTACCCCCATACATATTAGTGAGATCGGTAGTGATGCCTTCACAGATGGACACAGCATTATTTGAACTGTTTCCTTCATCAGTTCTCCCAATTCCCTTCTCCAATCCCCTTCCACTATTCTACTGGTTTCTCTCCTCATTTATCTCCTATTTTCTCTCCAGTTTCCAAATAGGACAAAAACATTCAACCCTTGACTTTCTGAGACTGGCTTGTCTCACTTAGCACGATATTCTCTAGTTCATCCATTTTACCACAAATGACATAACTTTGTTCTTCTTTATGGATGAGCATAATTCCATTGTGCGTGTGTATGTACCACATTTTATCTATTTATTCAGCTGTTGATGGACACCTAGGTTTGTTCCTGCTATAAACATGGGTATGCATGTATCACTGTAGTATTCTGACTTTAATTTCTTTGGAAAGATACAGAGGAGTGGCATAACTGGCTGCTTCTCTTTCAAAATGCACTCAAGCAAGAAGGGCTAGTAGCTACTGGAAGGGATCTTCAGAAAAGAAAAATGGAAGCCGGGCGTGGTGGCGCACGCTTGTAATCCTAGTACTTGGGAGGCGGAGACCGGAGGATCCGGGTTCGTGGTCAGCCTCAGCTACTTAGTGAGGCCCTCCGCAACTTCATGAGACCCGGTTTCAAAATAAAGTATAAAAAAATAGAGCTGGGGGTGTAGCTCGGAGGTAAAACACCCCTGGGTTCAATCCTGGTACCGCAAAAAAAAAAAAAAAAGAAAAATGGACACCCTGCAGGTAATTCGAGCCCTCTGAACCTGTAGCCTTTTAGCACGAATGTCTGAGCCAGTCCCAGTGGCACACGCCTGTAATGCCAGTAATTAGGAGGCTGACACAAGAGGATTGCAGGTTTGAGACCAGCCTTAGCAACTTAGTAAGACCCTGTTTAAAATAAAAAAAAGGTCTGGGGTGAAGCTCAGTAGAGTGCTCCTGGGTTCAATCTCTAGTTAACACACACACACACACACACACACACACACCATTAATAACAAAATGGTGTTCTAGAAACAGAAGCACAGAAACTAAAGTTTACCAAAAACTACTTGTGTGAAATGTCATTAGCGGTAAACTCCAGGGAACCGTTTCTAACTGTTCAGTGTTAAAATAATTATATCTACGACTGTGTCTGTTCCCAAGGGTTTAGAATTCTTTCAGTCAGTGTTCCAGATGAACGCATCTGCACCGAGCCCCGCGAAAGTGTTTCCTTAATCACTTCACATCCCCACATGGCAGCAAAGAAGTCAAATGCAGACAGAAGCAATCGCCGCCCAGTCCAGATGCTAATGGCACTACCTCATTAGCATTGTGGCTCATTCCAAAGCCCGGATATACTTTTCATTAGTTTATATCAGGTAATGTAAAAGTGCAGTGTTTGGGCAGAAGGAACTGGACGTTCCTTTGTGCCTCAGCACTAGGGGAGTAGGGATGGGATTGCGTTACTTTTGCTCTTGTCTTTGCCTTTGATGTTCTTGGCTGCTAAAGCACTTGCCATTTGGGAAATGCACGCCACATCTAAACCTTTCTCTTCTTCCAAGGACCTGGTCAGAATTCAGCCTCTCTAGGAAGCTGTACCAGACTACCCCATTGCATCTTTCTCTGAAGCGTGTGGACATTTTTGTTTGGGTACCTATACTGATTTAATGTGTGCCATATGAAAGCAGGTGTTTCCCTTTGAGCCGATGTGCCGTATGCACCTACACCCCCGGTAGATTGATTTTATTTCCAGTAAGCATAGAGAGGACTGTAGGAAACATTTTCTGGGGAACTCATGAAGATGGGATAAAAGATAAGTTAGAATTACAGTTTTCGTTGATTGATGATATTGCTAGAGTCAGATGATCAAATTTTAAAAGACAAAAGAAGGTGCCTGGATTCTTATATTAGAAAAAGTACATGGGCAAGCCAGGAGTGGTGGCGCACGCCAGTAATCCCAGTACTTGGGAGGCTGAGACAGGAGGGTCGCAGGTTCAAGGCCATTCTCAGCAAGTTAGCAAGACCCTATTAAATAAATAAATATTATATAAATATATATTATATTACATATTTATTAGATAAATAAATAGGGCTGGGAGTGTAGCTTGGAGGTAGAATGCCCCTGGATTTAATCCCTAAAACCAAAAAAAAAAAATTACATGGGCAATATTTATCTTGCAAAAAGAGCAGGACTATCTTATGAAAGTAGAGATAAGAAAATGTTATTAATCAGTCTATAGTATAATCTAGGTTCTTGGCGCATGGGCCTTCTTTGAAAATACAAGATAATATATATTTCATATCATTCTCATATATTGTTTTCACAGTAGATGTGACTGAAATATTTAACTCAACATTTTTATCCTATACAAAACCTGTCCTCATGTTAGGAGGAAACATATTCAATATGGAACATAGTTTAACCAAGTCAATTTATTAAAATTTTCATGAACTTACCTTACTTTATTTTTGTTTAAATGCCTTAAGAGTCTTAAGTATTTTCTTATCCTGAAATGATTGATGTGATCGATTTAATTGGACAGTGGATCTGTTAAGGCCTACCTCCTCCCCTGCCCCATATGGTCCAGAGAGGGTTTCCACATTGACTACTGGGTTACCGTGGCCTGTAGTTAGCTGACACGTGGTGCAAGTGTTTAGTAAGACCTTTCTTTTTAAGGTCTCTGAAGCAGACACAAGATGAGATTAAACACAAGAGAGATTTATTGGGGGAAACACTTATGAGGGTGAAAGAGAACAGAACTGGAGGAGGTGAAGACCCCATGCGGGTCTGACCCTGTGCGGGAGAGTGGGAGGAAGGGCTAAGTCAGGGAGAGTCCTGGGCTGTGGGACAGACAGGTCTAGCAAGCTTTTGACCAGGCTGATGGGGAGTCCTGGAGCCAGTCCCCTGTCAGGGGACCCTGCCTCATGCAGCAGTGACCAATGTTAATTCTACAGCCTTGCTCAGTCATTGACTGGAAATGGCCTCATGGAAAATGTAGCTGAATTATGGCAAACCAGGTCATAGACCCAGAGGAAGCAGTTGGGGGTGACAGTCAGACTACTCCAAAGCCTCAGTGGTACATTTTCTCAGCCTCCCCGGTTCTGTTTTAGTGCACTTTTATCTATCTATCTATCTATCTATCTATCTATCTATCTATCTATCTATCTAATCTATCATCTATCGCTATCTATCATCTATCTATCTATCTATCTATCATCTATCTATCTATCTATCTATATCATCATCTATCTATCTATATATCATCTATCTCATCTATCTATCATCCATCTATCTATCTATCTATCTATCTATCATCTATCTCTCTGTCTAGTTATTTTTGTAGTGCTGGGGATTAAATTCAAGGTCTTGCTTATACTAGGCAAGTGCTCTACCACTGGGCTGTAAGCTCAGTTCTTACCAAAAAAAAAAAAATCAGAATGAAATCTTTTGAAAGAGCTTATTTGGGTGGGCTGGTGTTTGACTTATTGTTATTATTTTTAATTTGGGTAGTGCTGGGGACCAAGCCAGGGCCTCCCACATGCTAAGAAAGCTCTCTATCACTGAGCCACACCTCAGCCCTGTATGGTGTTTTAAATAGCTAAACCTTTCCACAAGAATCACATTCATCTTAAAATGCAACTGGGAAATAGGAAGTTTGCTTAAAATAATTTTCTAAAAGCCTCAAACTTGCAGTGAGTCTGGTCCTTAATGCATTCATGTTTTACATGGGGTAATGAAAGGTTTGTTTTTTTTAAAGAATAACCTTTACAAAGACTCTGCACATCTGTAATCCCAGCTATTTGGGAGGCAGATGCAGGGGCATTGAAAGTTTGAGGCCAGTCTGGGCAACTTAGCAAGATCCTAACTCAAAATGAATAAAAAGGGCTGGGGATGTAGCTCAGTGGTGGAGCACTTGTTTAGCACATGACAGACCCTCAGTTCAATTGCCGGTATCGCAAAAAGTAATAAATAAATTTACCGAGTGCTGATTATGTGCCAGGCATCGGGTTTAATTTGTCACATATTTTCGTCCAATAGCTTTATTCCCATTTTACAGGAAAAAACATAGTGGCAAGGAGAGGTTATATTTATAGTGTGGGGGGGCGGGGTATTAGGATTGGAACCCAGGGTCATTCTACCTCTGAGCTACACCTCCAGCCCTATTTTATTCTTTTATTTTGAAACAGGGTCTCACTAAGTTGCTGAGGGCCTTACTGAGTTGCTGAGGCTGGCCTTGAACCTGCGATCCTCCTGTCTCAGATTCTCAAGTACTGAATTACAGGCCTGTGCCACCACACTTGGCCTCAGGTTATATGATTGTCTAAGCATCTCAGTGGGCACTGGCTTCTGTCTAGTGATGAGTGAGAATCTTTCAATTTAATGCAATGAACACTTTTTGAGGACTTTTATGAACTATGAGGAATACAGTATTAATAAGCCACAGTTATCAGAAATGTGCAAGCAAAATAAAATTACAGGTTTTCTCCAAAATGTGTTATCTTCTCATTCATTACTTGCCTAGAAGGGGTGAAGGACAAGTTGATTTTAAGGGAACCAGATAAAACACTTATCAGATACTGAGTGAATCTTACTAAGCAGAAATGTGTATCTTTTGAAGAAGAGGTATCAAAGCTACCCGATGAGCAACTGGAGGTGGTTTTGACTGAATACTGATTGAAAACATTTTTTGTCTGTGGTTCTGGGGATGGAACCCAGGGGCATTCTACCTCTAAGCTACACTCCCAGCCCTATTTTACTTTTTATTTTGAAACAGGGTTTCGCTAAATTGCTGAGGGCCTCGCTAAGTTGCTGAGGCTGGCCTCAAACCTGCGATCCTCCTGTCTCACCCTCCCAAGTACTGGGATTACAGGCATGCTCCACCATGCCCAGCTTGATTTAAAACTTTTTTATTGCATGTTCCAAAGATGAGTTATATTAGGCAAAAACGTCTTCTAGGATGGCAAGAGAACTGAGTTTGAAAACAACCTTTTGAATATTATTTTGTAAATTTTCTGCTCTACTTGAAGTGAAGTAGGTTACATGTTTCTAATCTATTTCAGTTAATTTGGAAGTTTTAAGAAGTGGCATTCAAATTAGTCTGAATGAATGAAGAAATGAAAGAAATCAGGCACACAGCCATGTGGTCCTAATTTTGAATACAGGTTCCACTACTTAGGAGTTGACTTCTACTTCCCCCTACCCACTTGGCGCTTGGCATAGCATCTGCCTTCAAATGAGAGATTTTTTTTGCCTTAGTGGAACTTTTTATTCTAGTAGGAAGTTTTGTTGTTTGTTTGTATCTTGGTAAGATGCACCAAACCTCAGTTTAAATTTATTTTGCCTGTCCTGTTTTCTCAGAACTGGATTATCCATTTTTAATGTCAAAGGTTATTTTTTAAATTAGATATGAAATTCAGAGAAAATCATAAAATTGTGACTAACCATGAAAAAGAATTGTGCATAAGCAAATATTTCCTAGTTGACACACCAGGGATATTTAGAGACCTTTGTCTGCACAGCTTTTACGTGCCCTTCTAAATAATCCCATTAAATAAAGTAAATCCTTAGTCACAAACCTGGTTCCTCCATCTCTTCCCACTTCAGCCTTGAAAAACAATAGGGCATTTCTGAGTTGGACATCTTGTGGGGTCCGAAATTAAAGATTCAGCTTGTGCACATAAACCCAGCTGGTCCTCTTCCAGTCTTGATAGTAGATTTATAACCTCACCTATCAAAAAGTCAAAATCCTGTTTCCCATTCATCCTAATAAAGCAGCAGGAGTTTCCTGGAGGGAATGCTGACAAGCCTAATTGTTCACAGCTGGAGACTGTGTAGGGGTGGTTTCAGCAATGAGATGTTAACCCTTTCTTTTCCCATTTCCCTCTTGACTTTAAAAATAAGACTTGAGTCCCACTGTAACAGATACTCAGATTGTTAGGATAGTGAAGATCTGTTCATATTTCTGCATGACTGTAACAAGGACCTAGAGACTGCTCTTGCTAAAAGCACTGACTCTTCACATGGGCTCTAGATGCCCGAAGGGTAACTAAAGGCAGGATCAAGCTCGGCATCTCTGTCTCCATCTTCTACCTGTCTCCTTTATTACCTTAAATGTTGGGTCAGATTTATGTTTAGCTCTGCACAGTAGACAAGTTACTCATTTAAAGAGTATCTGTTTGAAAGTTGGAAGACAAGGTCAATAAGCCCTAAATTTACCTAACCTCTCTTGTCCCCTTGGAGGCTGAAAGCATCAACATAAGAGTAACTGTGTGCATGTATGTTTCCATCTCACTAAACCTTAATATGAGTTACATATGTACTCATATTAAGTTTGATTGGTTACAATGTACCAATCAAAGCATATTAAAAAAAGTAATAGGGGAAAAAAGAGTAAGGTATTTCCAAGATTTGCAGGGTCATAATAACAGATTTTCAACTGCCAGCTTTTACAGTACCCTGTTCCAGACCCCCAGAGCAACCTCTAGAAGTCTCCAGTCATTGCCCTGAACCTTTCAGGAACAGCGAGCCTGGCAAGTGGATCACCCCCTGAGGAGGCTGCCCCCAGAGCAGGAGCGGTCATCTCATGATGGGAACTGGATTGCCCCCTCCCGTGATAAGGACTCAGAACTAGAACTGAGATAGTGATCAACAAGACCACAGTTCGACCAACACTAATTATACCTCTTGCCCCCTGCCCCAATTCTCCCTCTGTTTCAACTGAAGCTCATGTCAGTACCCACAGAGACAGGGCTGACAACACCAGTCCTCACTTAAAGTTTTGGGCAAGTGTCTGGACCTACTTTGTTGTGACTCCCCGAAGTCAGCCATCCCCAGCCTGAGGACTTTGGCAACAAGACTAGTGAGACATTGACTTGGGTTTTATAGTATAATTATCTAGGATTTGATGATTAATTTGATGATATAAATAACTTGGATTTGATGAGTAATTCCAGAGGTCCATGTTTTTGGCCAGAGTATTTGATACTGAAATGTGACAGTGTTTGGAGGAGTTAGTGAAATAATATGCAGGAGTAAGACAGAATATCTCCTCTTTTTTTTCCCCTGTGGTACTGGGGATTGAATCCAAGGATGTTCTACCTCTGAGCTACCCCTCCAGCCCTTTTTATTGTTTATTTTGAAACAGGGTCTTGCTAAGTTTCTGAGGGTCTCAGTTAAGTTTCTGAGGCTGGCCTCAAACCTGTGATCCCCTGTCTCAGCCTCCCAACTACTGGGATTATAGGCATGCGTCACCATGCCCAGCTAAATCTTCCATCTTAATGTATACTACAGCATTTGAACCATGTGAATTGGGATGAAGTCACATGCTAGTCTTTGAAGAAAAGTGAAGCAGAAGCTATAAAAGAAATTTAATACCCACTGCCCTTTCCTCTAGTTTCCTTGGAAATGTGTATTACAGGAAGGTTTAAGACCATGTGTAAGTAGTGACAGTGTGGTCTAATTGGGGGGAAAAGAAGTAACATTGGCATTAATGAGGTTGCCTTAAATCTTTTCAGATCAAAATATTTCTTTTAATTTTCTATGTGTTTCTTAGTATGTCATTAAGAAATAATATGAAAATAGGTAGCAGGTTTACTACTATATTGGTAAGGTTGCTGGTTCACAGCTGGGGTCATCAGGGTTGACTACTTTTGGGTTCTAGTTACATCTAGAAGTTAGATTTCAAAAGCTACTGTTCTTTTCTGTTTATTCTCATTTTTGAAACACTTAACGATACATTATTTTCTGCCCTTCTTACCCATCATGGCAGTAGAACTCCTTCTTCTTGTAACCTGCAGTGACTCAGAGCCAGGGGTACGTGGCTGGTTACATCCTTTCCCCAGACACAAATGAATGCATGTGTACACGACAGAGTAAATAATAGTGTTTCTGATACTGAAGGCTGGGATAAAATATTAAGATAAAGAGCAAATTGTCTTTTTACATTGTTTTACTGTTCACTAAAACACATTATTCTCATCCGAGATGTATTCAACTATACCTCCTTTGGAGAAACACCATTGGAAAGTAATAGGAGTTGTGGAAAATAACTGCTATCCATCAAGAAGGGAAATTTGGAAAAATCCGAAAGCTGACTCATGCTTCAGTGAATTGTATTTATTTCAGTCATGAAAAAGGTTACTTCCTATTTTCCCAATAGGCCATAGTCAAATCCATCATGAAATTTACTTCCATAATTTAGGCTGAAGACATCAGAGTAAGGAAGAAAACAAGAACTTTTTTTTTCCCAGTCAAAAGTAAATCAGCAAGGTAGCAAAGCTGCTTTCGTTGATTTATTTTTTTTTTTTTTTGGAGCTGGAGATTAAACCTAGGGCCTCACACATGCTAAGCTGGAGCTCTCCCATTGAGCTATTCCCAGCCTAACTGCTTAATTTTGATATGGGTATTTTTAAGCCCTTTAAAATGCTCTTAATTTAACTTCCAGATTACATAGGATAGTGGATTAAATAGTGGCTCACCGAAGATTCACATCCAAATTCCTAGGACTTGTGAATGTCACCATATTTGGAAAAAGGGTTTTTGCAGATGTAATTAAGAGCTTAAGATGGGATCCTCTTGGATTACCGTAGTGTTCCCTAACTCCAATCAAGAGTGTCCTTTTAGAAAACAGAAGCGAAGACACGAAGGCAATGCAAAGGTAGAGACAGAGACTGCAGCGATGTGGCCGCAAGCCAAGGAAATGAAGGAATACCGGAGCCACCAGAAACTGGAGGAGGCTCTCCAGGGCCTTCAGTGGGACTGTGGCCCTGCAGACAACTTGGACTTCTGGCCTCCTGAAATGTGGGAAATAAATTGCTGTGATTTGATACCACCGTGTTTGAGCTCATTTGTTATAGCAGCTGCAGGAAACTCATATATGTAGGGTTGAACAAAGATTCATTGAGTAATATTCATGTTAGTTGTGAGCGAGTCATTGAGGATGTCTCTTCTGCCTACAGGAAACTACACAAATGTCGTCAGTCAGATGTGGAGATAGACTTTCACAGCATAGTGTAAAAAGTTCTGTTAAAGAATCTGTAGGAGCCGGGCATGGTGGCGCACACTTGTAATCCCAGTACTTGGGAGGCTGAGACCGGAGGATCCGGGTTCGCTGCCAGCCTCAGCTACTTAGTGAGGCCCTTCGCAACTTCATGAGACTCAGTTTCAAAATAAAGAATAAAAAATAGGGCCGGGGTGTAGTTCCGAGGTAGAATGCCCCTGGGTTCAATCTCAAGTAACACAAAAATAAAATAAATTTATAGAGTTTTGCAAATATTACTACAATAGAGTCTTAAAACATTCCATTATCCCCCAAAGACCCCTATGGACATTTGTAGTCAGTGCTCACTTCCAGTGTCAGCCCTAAGCAACTACTCATCGGCTTTCTGTCTTTGTAGATTTGCCTTTTCTAGACATTTCATGTAAATGTAATGATAACATACGTGTTCTTTTGTGTCGGGATTAATTTAGTATGATATTTTTGAGGTTTTTCTCAAGTTACAGCATGTATCAGTACCTTCACTTATATTTGTTGCTAAAGAGTATTCACTGGTATTTTGTTCATAAATGTTTTGTTTATCCATTCACCAGTAAGTGGACATTTGGATGCTTTTCATTTTGGAGTATTGTGAATAATCTTGCTGTACATTCCCATACAAGTGTTTTTATTTGGGGGGGGGGGAATGCATAAATGCCTAGGAGAGGAATTGCTGGAGTATACAGTGAGCATAAATTCTGTTTCGCCAAACTCTTTTCTCAGCTGACAGTACCAGTTGACATATCCCACCAGTAAGGTGTGGAGGCTCCAAATCTGCACCAGTTCTTCGTATTCTCTATCTTTTTGGTTGTGGCCATCCTAGTGGGTGTGAAGTGATTATCTCATTTTGACCAATAACCGGTGATATCGACTATGTCCTTTGAAGCTGTTCAAAGCTTCAAAGCTATTGGCTCTATTTATGGGTGGCTATTGGCTCTATTTATTGGTCCTCAAGACTCAAGCATGTGTGTATGTGTGTGTTTTCCTAAGAATGGCATGGAATACAGAAAGGAGAAGGAGAAAGTTATAAGAAGAATTGAGAAGAAAAGCAAAATAAAGAGGATGTTGAGCAGAAGAAATAAGAAAAACTGGACATATGATTATGGGAAAGGAAAAAGAAGGAATAATTGTTAAAAAGAAGGAAGTCCTGGTGTAGTGGTGCATACCTGTTATCCCAGTACTTGGGAGGCTGAGACAGGAGGATTGCAGGTTCGAGGCCAGCAGTGCATGGTAGCTTAGTAAGACCCTGTTTCAAGAAAAATAAAATAAAATAGGACTGGGGATATAGTTCAGAGATAGAATGCACCTGGGTTCAATCCCCAGTACCACACACACATGAAAAGAATAAATTGTCTTGCTTAAAATACAGGCGGTATCCCTATCAGTGCGGATTAAAAAGACATGAACACATTTAAAATATTGGTAATAATTTGAACATTCTTTGTAGAGCACAATGACAGTATCCACTGAGGTCATTCATTTACATCAGAATGTGCTCATGAACTGAGAATGCACTTGGAATTATTATTAATTACACTTGTCTCATGTCTACAAAAACAGAACATTGTCATCTCTTCATGTCTTCTCTCTTTGATTTGTTATGATCTTCTGTTATTTCCCTTTGTGTGGTGATCGTCCACTTTCTGGACACAGCATTAGGCTATCTGTGGTCACTGGCTTCCATCTGGCCTCATCCTGTTGACTCTGAATGATCCCAGGCTTCATATTCTTTCTTCCTTTTAGCACACTTCCACTTGTACCGTCCACTCTCATCTACCCTTCCTCTGCCTCTGCCCTCTTCCCCTCAGACTCCTGTACGCCACTCGGGAGTACGGGGAGGGTAGCAGGGCTGCATATATATATATACTTTTGAGTGCATGAGTTGTTACCACATAATTTTATTACAATGTGTTATGAAACACCCAGAGATGTTTCTGAGTGACTGAAAATTGTTTCTTCAGTTTTGTCTTCAGGTAATGATCAGTTTGACAGTCACTGAAAAGAAGCCAAATCTTAAGAGTTTTCATCTTTTTTTTTTTTTTTTTGGTACTGGGGATTGAACCCAGGGGCATTCTACCTTTGAGCTACACCCCCAGCCCTATTTTATTTCTTATTTTGAAACGGGGTCTCACTAAGTTGCTGAGAGGCTCGCTAACTTGCTGAGGCTGGCCTTGAACCTGCTATCCTCCTGTTTCAGCCTCCCAAGTACTGGGATTACGGGTGTGCGCTACTGCATCCGGCTAGAGTTTTAATGTTAAACCAGTTATTTAATCCTGATCTCAAAAGGTGGCATACAGATTTCCCAAAATGTAATAAAATAAAATGTCTGTTCACATTTGAAGGGCTTTCTTATAAAACTGAAAGAATGTGAAAACATACATCTTTCTCAGTATTTAGTTCTGTATATCATAAAATTAACATGTGTATAGGCCGGGCGTGGTGGCGCACACTTGTAATCCTAGTACTTGGGAGGCAGAGACCAGAGGATCCGGGTTCGCGGCCAGCCTCAGCTACTTAGTGAGGCCCTCCGCAACTTCATGAGACCCGGTTTCAAAATAAAAAGTATAAAAAATAGGTCCGGGGGTGTAGCTCAGAGGTAGAACGCCCCTGGGTTCAATCCCCAGTACCGCAAAAAAAAAAAAACAACAACATGTGTATGTATGAGTTGTGAAGATCGAGTACTATACTATCACTTTAATAAAGAGAGCAGTGATTACGCAGAAAAAATGAGTGTTAGATAATTTGCAATGATCCCGTCCATTTTGCAGTTCTTCAGTATTGTTCAGAAGCTCTTATTTTGATACTGCCATCAGTGTCAGTTTATGAACCAAACAAAAGAACTGATCTCATTACTGTATTGTCACACTTCATATATAAGATGCTAAGGCAGTATGCCTTAGTAATTGAGATTGTAAATAGATTGAGATTCCTATCTCAGATATTGCCTAGTGCTTGGTGTAGCCTGTTTTGAGATGCGAGTGGCTCGTTTTCCTTCCATCCCATCTCATAAGAAAAGCAATATTTTTAAAACAAAGAATATACTGATTACAGCAGTTGTTTCTTTTCGAGTCCATCATTATGTTTCACTAAATTTACCACTAACTCCTTTTTACCACAAATTACCAAAATTACCAAAAATTCTCTAAGAAGCTCTGGTATGTATGAATCAGCTTTTTTTTTTTATGATGAGAGTTAACTTATACAAATTATGTTATGGGAGGGACTGGTTTCAAAAGATACTTTGAGTTCTATTCATTCCGTTATCCAACTGGAATACCAAACAGGTCAACAGAGATATACTGAAGTGTGGAAATGGATGTTGGGGAATGTGTCTTGTTCAAGCAGAAGAGTTTGGTTAAATATGCCATGATGAGCCGGGCGTGGTGGCTCACGCTTGTAATCCCAGTACTTGGGAGGCTGAGACTGGAGGATCCGGGTTCACGACCAGCCTCAGCTACTTAGTGAGGCCTTCTGCAACCTAGCGAGACCTTGTTTCAAAATAAAGAGCAAAAAATCGAGCTGGGGGTGTAACTCGGAAGTAGAATGCCCCTGGGTTCAATCCCCAGTACCAAAAAAAACAAAAAAATTAAATATGCCATGATCTATCAAATAATAGTCAGCATTTTCAAGAACACACAGTTGCTAAATGCAATAGAGATGTGGAGACTTAAGTAGCTTAATCCCACTTATTGCGATGATCAATTAATGACTGGCTCCTGGAGGAATGTATGAGAGAAGAAATTACCAGAACACAGAAGGGGGCACATTAATTCATCCATTTATCTTAACAATCTTGAAATGTAATTATTACTAATTTTAAAACATCTTGACTTGCATCATAGATTTAAATTCTGCATGTTTAGGGAAATATTAACAATCTCTGTTCCTGGCTGTTCTCATCTCTGTACTTTATAAAAGTTGTAAAAGCAGTAGTAAAGTTTGAGCTAGGCATGGTGGTGCATGCCTGTAATCCCAGTATTTGGGAGGCTGAGACAGGAGGATTGCAGATTTGATGACAACCTCAGCAACTTAGTGAGACCTAGTTTCAAAATAAAAAATAAAATAGGGCTAGGGGTGTAGCTCAGAGGTAGAATGGCCCTGGGTTCAATTCCCAGTATAAAACACACACACACACACACACACACACACACACACACACACACGACTAAAGTTCAGAGTTCAGAGCCAGCATGTAGTGGGTATTTTATTAGAAAAAGGATATATTAGAGCTGGGTGTGGTGGCACACATTTCTAATCCCAGTACTTGGGAGGCTGAGACAGGAGGATCACAGGTTCACTGCCAGCCTCAGCAACTTAGTGAGGCTCTCTGCAACTTAGTGAGACCTTGTTTCAAAATAAAAAATAAAATAGGGCTGGGGGTGTAGCTCAGAGGTAGAATATCCCTGGGTTCAATCCCTGGTACCACAAAAGGAAAAAAAAGAAGGAGGAGAAGGAGAAGTAGATGAAGAAGAGGAAAAAGAAGAACAAAGAAGAAGAAACTAGTTTCTTAGGTTGGCAGTACAAAGCATTGTCTGTAATAGAAGGGAAAGGAGTTCTTGAAATTTTATTAAAAATAGCATAGCACCTCTGAACAAGGGACACATTGCTGTGTTTTCCATATAACTATTGAGGTGGAAAAAATTTCTTGTGTTCATCATAACCAGTCATTTGCAGAAATAATGTTAGAAAATAATAACAATAACCAGCTGGGCGTGTAAGTATGTGTGTATCCCCTGTCTCATGCTAGGTGTTCTTGCTGTTTTTTTATCTAATCCTTAATTACAATTCAGCTCATAGCTGGGTAGTAGCAGAGTCAATATTTGAATCCTGTTCTATCTGATTGTAGAACAGGATTTTGTTTTTGTAGTGCTGGGATTGAACCCAGGGTCTTGTGCATGCTAGGCAAATGCTCTACTACTGAGCCACAGTCGTAGTCCCAGAACCAGTGATCTTATGCATCGTTCCACATCAAGATATGATTGGTACCTGGGCATGGTGTTGCACACCTGGAATCCCAATACTTGGGAGGCTGAGTCAAGAGGATTGCAGGTTCAAGGCCAGCCTCATCAACTTAGTGAGGCCTTCAACAACTTAGTGAAACCCTGTCTTAAAATAAAAATAAAATAGGGCTGGTGGTGTAGCTCAGAGGTAGAATGCTACTGAGTTTAATCCCCAGTACCAAAAAATTTTTTTAATTAGTATATCTTCAAAAGAGTGAAAAATAAGATTAAAAAAAAAGAAACATTTCCCAATTACCCTAGGGTTTTTTTTGACATTAGAAAATGAATTGAATAGGAATTTGTTCAAAACAACATAGTACTAATTTAGAATGATAAAGAAAGAGAAAACTGTCTTTTTGCCTTTCTTAAAATTGTCATCTTTGCGTATGACAGGTATGATAGTATAAAATAAAATAATATCCTCTGAAATGAAAAATACTTCTGAAATTATTTACTCTTAGTTTTGCTTAAGCTGTTAGGAGTTCAGAGATATTTGAAATTCAGATATCCTTTTTAGAGCTGGGCGTGGTGGCTCACGCTTATAATCCCAGTACTTGGGAGGCAGAGACCGGAGGATCTGGGTTCGCGGCCAACCTCAGCTACTTAGTGAGGCCCTCTGCAACTTTGTGAGACCCGGTTTCAAAATAAAGGATAAAAAATAGGGCCGGGGGTGTAGCGCGGAGGTAGAACGCCCCTGGGTTCAATCCCTGGTACCGCAAAAAAGATATCCTTTTTAGCCTCTTTTTCTCTAGTCAATATTAGTTAAACTTCTCTGGAAATCCTGGTTAACCCAAGAAAGAGTAAAAATGGAAAATTAATGGGTGTTTATTTTTTAACCTTTCTGTCCCAATACTTTTTTTTTCTATTTAAAGTGAAAAGAAGAAAACTAGGAATGGATTCACCATATGATCCGGCTATACCACTACTGGGTATCATACCAAAGGGATTGAATCTAGAAAACTACAGTAATATATGCATACCCATGTTCATAGCAGCATAATTCACAGTGGCCAAATTATGGAACCAACCTAGATGTCCATCAACAGATGAATGGATTACAAAATTATGGGAAATACATACAATGGAATTCTACTCAGCAATAAAGAAGAACAAAATAACAGCATTTGCAAGAAAATGGAAGGATCTGGAGAACATTATGTTAAGTGAGATTAGCCAATCACAAAAAGAGAAGGAACATATGTTTTCATTAATATGCGCAACCTAGGGAGTAGTGGGGACACAAAAGGGACTACAATGACAACAGAGAACCCTCAGTGGTGCAAGGGAAGGGGTACAAGGGAAGGGGAAGGATAAGAAAGAAGTGAATCTATGAAATTACTATCATAAACAATGTGTACATATGAGATTATACCAACATCATTCTCAGTGCTACATGTGAGGGGGAGGCGGGGGGAGGGACACCAAGAGCTGTGTGCATGTATGTTAACACCAAACTGATACTGATACTCATTGTGATGTGAGACTCCAGTGCACCAATAAAAACATGTAAAAAAATAATAAAGTGAAAGGAAATAAGTTATTTTCAGTATAGCTCTTAGCTGCCCTGTTATGAAGACATCCCAACTCTTTTTTTTTTTTTTTTTTTTGCGGTACCGGGGATTGAACCCAGGGGCGTTCTACCTCCGCGCTACACCCCCGGCCCTATTTTTTATACTTTATTTTGAAACTGGGTCTCACGAAGTTGCAGAGGGCCTCGCTAAGGAGAGAGAGAGAAAGAGAGACAGGGGAGAGAGAGAGAGAGAGCTGAGGCTGGCCACGAACCTGGATCCTCCGGTCTCCGCCTCCCAAAGTACTGGGATTACAAGCGTGCGCCACCACGCCCGGCTTCCCAACTCTTTAATAATTGGGGGGGGGCTGTTTGCAAGCTTTCTTTCTTTCAGTACATTGCATTCTCTTTTTGTTTGTCTTCTCATGTTGGGTTTTCTGCTTTCTGTAAAATTTGGATTGTCTACAGGAGAAAATTATACAGTTACATTTAGCAGCACTGTTCAGAAATACCCTGGCAAGGGAGACTGATTAGTGTTTATTTATGTTTTACACAATTGACTACAGGTTCCTTGTGCATACACACACATGCACACACGTATGTAGAAGCTATTTATCTGTCAGGCTTATGTGGAGTCTTGATGAGTATAATTTAGGTTCAGATGTTTGGGAGTTTTCTCTAAATTTACTTCTCTTTGTATTAAAATAATAATGTTTATCTCAATTTTATACATCTTCTAATTTGGGGATGTATATTAAGTTTCTCAATGCTTTTTGGGGGAAGAGTGATACAAAAGATTTTCTTTCTTTTCTTTTCTTTTCTTCTTTTCTTTTCTTTCTTTCTTTCTTTCTTTCTTTCTTTCTTTCTTTCTTTGTATTGGGGATTGAACCTAAGGATGTTCTACCTCCCAGCTCACCCCCAGCAATTTTTTATTTCTTATTTTGAAACAGGATCTCACTAAATTGCTGAGAGAGTCTTGCTAAGTTGCTGAGGCTGGCATTGAACCTGTGATACTCCTGTCTCACCATCCCAAGTACTGGGATTATAGGCATGTGTCACCACACCTGGCTTGGCTTTGCATTTAAAAAGCCAAAGTTTCTACAGATTTCAATAGCCTCTAGGTGACAACCAAGTCCCAAGCCTGATAGTTAAGGAATGAAGCCAGAGGTTCTGATAATCAGGTGCTAGCAAGAAGAACCCGTGGTGGTGGCGCACGCTTGTAAGCCCAGTACTTTGGGAGGCGGAAACTGGAGGATCCGGGTTCGTGGCCAGCCTCAGCCCTCTTGCTCTCTCTCTCCCTGTCTCTCTCTCTCTCTCTCTCTCATTCTCTCCCTGTCTCTCTCTCTCTCTCTCTCTCTCTCCTTAGTGAGGCCCTCCGCAAATTCGTGAGACCCGGTTTATAAATATTTTATAAATATATTTTTTAAATATTTTAAAATATATTTTATAAATATATTTTAAAATAAAGGATAAAAAATAGGGCCGGGGGTGTAGCGCGGAGGTAGAACACCCGTGGGTTCAATCCCCAGTACCGCAAAAAAAAAAAAAATTAAACAGTTATACAAAATTTCACTCCCATGAACAGTCCATGATATTTTCTTTCTCAGGGAATCCATGTGTTCTAGTAAAGTTTTCTTCTTTTTAACATAGTATTTATAAATAATGTGACACCGATATTGTTTACATAAATTCTTTATGGCATCTCAGATTTGTTTCTGTAAGTCTCCCCTTGCATTTGTTTGTTTGTTTATGGTACTGGGAATTGAACCTGGGGCATTCCTCCTCTGAGCTAAGTCCCCAGTCCTATTTTATTTTGAAACAGGGTCTCATATTGCTGAGAGTCTCACTAATTTGGGGAGGCTGGTCTTGAACTTGGATCCTCCTGTCTCAGCCTCACAAGTACTGGGATCACATGGGAGCCACCATGTCCGGCTTCCCTTGCCTTTAGACGCCACCAGACACAGCCACTGGCATCTGTGTTGGTGACGATAGCTAGAGTCGAGAACAGTGGCTCCCATGCAGGAGAACCTTATTTCTTATCAACATCAACTCTGAAATAAATGCTGCTGACTGGTGAGCCACTCCCTTCCACACTGAGATTCAGAAACCCATTTTCCCTGCCGGGCATGGTGGCGCAGGCTTGTAATCCCAGTACTTGGGAGGCTGAGACCGGAGGATCCGGGTTCGTGGCCAGCCTCAGCTACTTAGTGAGGCCTCCACAGCTTAGTGAGACCCTGTCTCAAAATAAAGAATAAAAAAAAAAAATAGGGCTGGGGACGTAGCCTGGAGGTAGAATGCCCCTGGGTTCAATCCCCAGTACTGCAAAAAAAAAAAAAAAAAAGAAACCCATTTTCCCTCCATCCTGTGGCTGTGTCTTCAAGCAGTGGCTTCAAGTCCCCAGGCTTGTCTTCATGGAGCAGGATGTTCAGTGTTATGGGAAGATGGAATGGGCTGAGCCGGGATGTGGTGCCCGCCCCTTTCCTCTCAATCCCTTGGCTGGGACTGGGTCACGCGGTCTTGTCAACCTGTAAGCCAAGCAGAGAAATTGTTGCTCAGGAAAAGAAGAAACAGGGTCTCAGAGTGGCAAACCAATCTGCCCACGTAGCAGCACTTCTGTGTGGTTTTATTTGCTTTAGGAATGAAAACCAGATAATTGAAGGGCCCAAACATTAGTTTTAGTTACTCAGAAGCAACTTTTGTTCATCTCTGATTCTTTTTTGGGGGGAGGGGGCTTTGGGGATTGAACCCAGGGTCATTATATCTCTGAGTAACACCCCCAGTCTTATTTTATTTATTTATTTTGAGACAGGGTCTCACTAAGTTTCTAAGGGTCTCATTAAGTTGCCGAGGCTGGGCTTGAACCTGTGATCTTCCTATCTCAGCCTCCCAAGTACTGGGATTACAGGTGTGTGCCACTACACCTGGCTCATTTCTGATTCTTGTATTTATAACTAATAAATTACATTGTTTAGTAGATGAGGTTCAGAGTATTATCGAAATAATGGTTTATTAAATTTCTAGAACAAGCCGGGTGTGGTGGCGCACGCTTGTAATCCCAGTACTTTGGGAGGCGAAGACTGGAGGATCCGGGTTCGCGGCCAGCCTCAGCTCTCTCTCTCTCTCCCTGTCTCTCTCCCTGTCTCTCTCTCTCTCTCTCTCTACCTCTCTCTCTACCTAGTGAGGCCCTCCACAACTTCATGAGACCCGATTTCAAAATAAAGTATAAAAAAATAGAGCCGGGGGTGTAGCGCGGAGGTAGAACGCCCCTGGGTTCAATCCCCAGTACCGCAAAAAAAAAAAAAAAAAAAAAAAAAAAATATATATATATATATATATATATATATATATTCTGGAGTTTGTCTGTCTTATGATGGACGTCTACTGCTTTGATAGTACTCACTATACTTTCACAGTGTGGTTCTTCTATCTGAGTAAGAGATCACTCACTAGTCCGGTGTGGTGGCACAGGCCTGAAATCCGGTACTTGGGCGGCTGGGACAGGAGGATCACAGGTTCGAGAACAGCCTCACCAACTTAGTGAGCCCTGTTTCAAAATGAAATAATAAAATAAGGATGGGGGGGTAACCCAGAGGTAGAATGTCCCTGGCTTTAATCCCCAGTACTGAAAAAAAAAATTAGAGAGAGAGATCATTCATTTAGGCGATAATAGTGATAAGGACCCAGGAAATTCGAGCCTTCTGTTCAAAATGGGTGCGAATGATTTTAGATCACCCTGTAGTAATGAAACTTTACATATGAGGAAAGACTTTATAGAAAGACAACCTTCATAAACTTTTTTTTTTTTTTTGCGGTACCGGGAATTGAACCCAGGGGCGTTCTACCTCTGCGCTACACCCCCGGCCCTATTTTTCATACTTTATTTTGAAACCGGGTCTCACGAAGTTGCGGAGGGCCTCACTAAGTAGAGAGAGGGAGAGAGAGAGAGAGAGACAGAGACAGAGAGAGAGACAGAGATTAGGCTGACCGCGAACCCAGAACCTCTGGTCTCCGCCTCCCAAAGTACTGGGATTACAAGCATGCGCCACCACGCCCGGCTCTTCATAAACTTTTAAATTAAGTAGGGCTGATGATTAAAAATAATACTATCTGATACCCATGGCAGTGCATAAACAGGTGAATGTATCAAAATTTCAGGCATGAGGTTTTGTGATTTTAATTTTGTTGGATTGTTTGCAACTAAGATTAATTATTTTGGTACCATCACATCCATCATTTATAGATATGATGTGTTTTGAAATCTAGAGGGTTGCCGGGCGTGGTGGCGCACGCTTATATTCCCAGTACTTTGGGAGGCAGAGACCGGAGGATCCGGGTTCACGGCCAGCCTCAGCTCTCTCTCTCTCTCCCTGTCTCCCTCTCTCTCTCTCTACCTAGTGAGGCCCTCCACAACTTGGTGAGACCCGGTTTCAAAATAAAGTATAAAAAAATAGGGCTGGGGGTGTAGTGCGGAGGTAGAACACCCCTGGGTTCAATCCCCGGTACCGCAAAAAAAAAAAAAAGAAACCTAGATGGTCAAATTTGTTGTAATTAATGGTGTAAGCTTGATTCTAATTTAACTTTTGAAATATCAGCCTCTGCTCTAATCAACCAGGCAGCTCTGTAGTCCACTGGACTAGGTCAGTCTACCTCCACTGATCGCAAGGAGAGGTCACTCTGTGCCGTCTTAGTGTTTATTAAACCCTGTCCCTTCCTTTCTTCCTGACCGTTTTGCTACTTTAATAAAATGATGTTATAAAGGATACATTATTATATAGGCTCATCCAAGATAGATGAAAAGATTTGTCTCATAGCTGAAAAGCATGGGTGAGAAAATTCTAGCTTTCATAGGTTCAGAATTAACAAGCTGAACCAATTAATAGATGTCTTCCACCAGAGAAACAGTTGCTTTTGATTAAACCCTTATGCACAGGGAACAGAAAGCCATGGATCGAGAGGGTATGTGTGCATGCTTGTCTAGGGTGAGAAGAAGAAGAAACCAATCTTTCTTTGAATTTTGCAGAACTTACAGATTGGTTTGCTCCTTGGCAGTTTGTTCCACTGGACTGTAGTAACTTGCTGGCATTTGGGTCTATTCCAGGTGTTCCCAGGACCTTCCAAGTTTTAGCACTGCAAGGCCTGGTGCTATGCAAATTTGACTGGTTGGTGGCTGTTGGGAACAGTCCAACCACATGTATGAAAATCTCTTGGATCTGGAAACTTTGCACTGGGAAGTGTTCAGAACACTTTTAGTTGACTTAAATTCAGGACAGGAAAAATGTGTGTGTTAAAATGGCAGTCTCAGATTGGGACCTGGTATCAGTAGGGTTGTAGAGGTAGTGTTCAGACTTGTATATGTAGAATTTTTAAAAATTCTGTTTGAAGAATTAAGAACTGCAGTACAAAGCACTGTGCTGAATCTGCAAGGGAAACTCAGCTGAATTAAGATAGAAAACGATTCTGTTCTTCCTTTGAACATTACGTTACTTAGCACATGGTCTGTTGACTGGAAATATAGCAACATACAATAATATGTCAGTGAGCAAATGAAATTGTCTGCAAAGAAAATGGAAACATTAGATTAAACAAGTCTCTGTGAAAGCCATTAGGACGATGAAACTGTCTAGAGAGGATGAAATGATAATAGATCAGGGCCACAATGGCCATCTGGGGTTCTTTGTGTGAAACAGAAAAGGCTCATGGGAGTGCGATGTTTAGGGGGAGGGTGCGCTTCGCTCTTGGGGGTGAGTTAGGAAAGGGTCTCTTTCCTTGGGCAGGTCGGGCCGGCACCTGGCACACGGGTTGTGGAGAGAGCCTGCCCTGCATCTCAGCCCTCACAGGCCTGCTCGGAGGCTGGTCCTCAACCTACTGTCTTGTGTACCCAGAATTCACACGACATTTGAATATCTGACTTCAGTATCCACGTTGAATTAAAGGAACACCGTGAACAGGAATGTTGGCCAACTTAAGCTTTATTTTTCTAGGGAAATGTTTTGTTCCTTTCTCTTCTTCCAGGAAGGAGGGAGCTGTCAGACCTTGAGAGATAGTCTATCCCTTTCTGTTCTGATCCTAGCTGAATTCCTTGCCTCCCTCATTCTGTGTGTGTGTGTGCACGCATGCATGTGCACGTGTGTAATCATGAGAGACAGGCCGTAGGATGGAGTGTCCGCAGTTGGGTAATGGTCACTGGTCCACTCACGGACACTTTGGGTGCGTTTACGTGCTGGGCACTGTGTTGAGGATCTCATTGAAATCCTCTCAACAACCTTGTAAGGTGCAAATCAATTGCGACCATTTTACAGCAGAGGCTCCTGAGACCCAGCGGGGCTGAAGGACTTGCCTCATCTCCCAGTTTGCAACTTAATGAGTGGGATTCAACCCAGGTGTGTGTGTGTCTCCAAGCTTGTTTTAGCACACCCAGTTGTCCTTGTAATATCAAGAGTGCCATCATGAGCCGGGCGTGGTGGCGCACGCTTGTAATCCCAGTACTTGGGAGGCTGAGACCGGAGGATCCGGGTTTGCGGCCAGCCTCAACTACTTAGTGAGGCCCTCTGCAACTTAGTGAGACCCTGTTTCAAAATAAAGAATAAAAAATCGGGCTGGGGGTGTAGCCTGGAGGTAGAATGCCCCTGGGTTCAATCCCCAGTACCATGAAAAAAAAAAAGAGTGCCATCATGATGTATAATTAAAATGCACCAAAAAAATTAAAAAGCATGCCTCTTTTGAGCACAGCACGACGGACCATTTGAAATCCCTTTGTTAACCAAGACATCAGACACAGAACTTAGAAAACTTCAATTTTATTTTATTTTTATTTTTTGCGGTACCAGGGATTGAACCCAGAGGGGTTCTACCTCTGAACTACACCCCCGGCCCAATTTTTTATACTTTATTTTGAAACCGGGTCTCACGAAGTTGCAGAGGGCCTCACTAATTAGAGAGAGAGAGAGAGAGCTGAGGCTGGCCGCGAACCTGGATCCTCCGGTCTCTGCCTCCCAAAGTACTGGGATTACAAGCGTGCGCCACCACGCCCGGCTGAAAACTTCAATTTGATAAGATTGTATTCTACATGTTTTTCTTGGAAAATATAAGTAAAATGTAAAGAAATATAATTAAATATGTAAATAGGAATAGCATGTCTGCAACTGGGATTTCTGGTTCCTTGCACAACTTTCTTCCTTAGGTTTTTATATTATGTTTTAAAATGAGACCCTGAAGTGTAGCAGGACATCAGAAGAGAGTTTTAAAAATTATTTAACCAAAAGAAGCATACCTTTAAAAAATCATGCAGACTTAATTATTATGAATTTCCAACTTCCATAATACTGATAGGCATCTTATGTAAACAGTGAAACCCCAACAATATGAATAATAATTGAATGTTGTGTATTCTCTGTACTAAGAACCATATGATTTTTATTTCTACTCTGAAATCTTAGTTATAGATTTCTCCTCAGGAGCTTTCAATATGAGTGAGAATTGGAATTTAAAAATAAAACCAAATTGACTGGAGTTGAACCCTCATAATATTCTTTTTTTTTTAGCATAACATATTTGTCTTCGTTGTAAAATCTTGAGTTCTGAGTGAAATGAAATTTGAATCCCTTAAAAGTAGGGTTCTTGTAAGAAAGTGAATTTCACAGGCGTTTGTCAAGACTGAGCAAGGAATGACTTGGCCCCCTGCTTTCCGGCCCCTGTAGCTCTGACCATCAATGCTCCTGTCTAAATCCAAAGGCAATAGCAGCGGCGGCCTTGGAAATCAGCTGCTCTCTGGATGAGTTTGCTTAGACCAAGAAAATATTTCTTCTCTCCACATTAATTACTTCCCTGTGAGAGGTGCTGGGTTATTAGGCCTCCCTTACTGCAGGCCTCCAAGCCCGGCTCACTAAGGTCATCTATTTCTGGAGAAGCAACGTGGTCTGCAGCAGGCCTAGGCTGCCAGATGTCCTGCTGGGCCCCGGAGGGAACTGGGTGCCTGAAGCAGGAGTGTGTGAGAGTCTCTGCATTTGCTGTCAGGTGCTGTGAGATGTGGGTGAGGATGGGTGGGAGCCTACAGGGCTGGGGAGAGCCCTCATTGAAAGCTGGGCTGCAGAAAGTCCTGAATCTAAGGTGTCTGGATCTGTACACAGACTCTAGCCATAAAAGTTGGACAGTGAGAGACAGACAGACAGACAGACCTGCATTTTACACAGATGCGGACAGGTGCTGACCAGTAAATAACACAAAGCGACCTTCTGTCAGCCGCAGCGGCCTGGTTAGTGTTTTGGGGACTGACCCTAAAGTTTGGAACTCCTCCTGAAGGTAGGGAGAGGTGGTGAAAGTGTTTCCGGCTGCAGCTACTGAATGGCCCTAGTGACAGAGTGGCACCGGGTAAGGCTGGGCAGGCTTGGGGACAGGGAGCTGCCAGGGTGAGAGCGCTCTGCCCCGGGCGGCTGAGCAAAAGGGACTTGGGTCATGAGTCGTTTAGTGGTATTACACTGCTGTTCAAGCTTTTGGGGTTTGAGCCTCTGCTTTAATATCTTTGTATTCAAAATGTGGACAGTTGACTTTGAGAAGTTCTCGAGCGCACCAAGTGCGGGAGGGAGCAGGCCGCCTCTGCCCTCTGGCAGGAGCCCTGGCCGCCCTAGAGGCTCACTCTCCTCCGTGTGTGAGGCTGCCTGGGTGCTGCCCTCCTGGGCCCTCCTGCCTACCAGACTCTCCCATCTTCTCTTCCTTCCAGGCTACGTCTCATCTTCCTCTTCCAGCCTACATTGATTTCTTCCTTTTCTAAACCCTTTAGACCTTCACTACATGCTGTCTTCCCAAGGTAGGGCAGAACAGTCTAGAGAGGCCCTGTGGCTAGTGCCGACAGCGGACTCAGGAGAGGGTGCAGAGGTTCAAACTCCAGTTCTGCTAATTACTGGCTTTGTGTTTCCACTTTAAAAAAAATTTTTTTTTTTAACTGGGAATTGAACTCAGGGTTGTTCTACCTCCAGACTACACCTCCATCTCTTTTTACTTCTTAAAAAATTGTTTTGAAACAGGGTTTTGCTAAGCTGCCGAGGCTGGCCTTGAACCTGCAATCCTCCTGTCTCAGTACTGGGATTTCAGGTGTGCACCATCAAGCCCAGCTAATGGTTAATGATTCCACTCATCTGGGCATAGCAATGGCACCTGCTTCACAGTTGCTGTTGTTATATATGCATTTAAAGTGTTAACCTTGGAGTTGGAAGTGTTTCCAGCCCACTGTGCGCCCTCAGTCAGTGGTTGCTGTTAATTAGGTGTTAAATGTATGCATTTATTCCTTTCATATACTGCTTCTAGGACCTCACTCGGTTCCCAATATTTTTCTTTTCAAATTGAATATGATCTGACTAGCTCATCCCTTTTCATCGTGAGAGACTCGAGTTTGGTTCCAGACCTATGCAGCCAAGGTCTCCGTGTGTAACACTGTGACAGTGTTCTCTGTGCCGCCAATCCTAAGGACATCTCAAGGACTAAATGTTAGAATGCATCGAAAGCTTTTTGACACGTAAATGCCATACAAATGCATGATCTGTATCACCTTGCAAAAGAAGTTTATATATCCCAAATTAATGGCCAATTAACAAGAGATTAAAGCACTGCCTCGGTGCATTCATTTGTATGAGAAACCTTTATCGTAAACCTCTATGAACTGGTGGAATATATCAACGATGAAATTTATCACTTTTAATTAATTAGAAGTGGCTATGGTTCAAATGTGGTGTCCCCTCCAAAATTCATGTTGAAACGAATTCCCACGTTAGTGGTATTAGGAGGTGGGGCTTTGGGGGATTGATTCATGAGGGGAGAGCCTTCAGGAATTGTTGATGCTTTTGTAAAAGAGGCTTTAGAGAGCCAGGTGAGGAGGCACATGCCTGTAATCCCACTGACTCTTGAGAGACTGACACAGTAGGATCTCAAACTCATGGTTAGCCTTGAAAATTTAGCAGGAACCTGTCTCAAAATAAAAATTAGAAAGGGCTGGGGATGTAGCTCAGGGGTAGAGTGCCCTTGCATTCAATCCCCAGTATGTCTAATTAAAAAA
>PVJS01007178.1:0-57043 GCA_004027185.1 Glis glis | reverse complement strand
CGAGGTGGCCGGGGGCTTCCGGGGTGGGGCGCGCGCGGGCGGTCCGGTACCCTGCGCGCAAGGGGCCCGGCGAGGTGGCCGGGGGCTTCCGGGGTGGGGCGCGCGCGGGCGGTCCGGTACCCTGCGCGCAAGGGGCCCGGCGAGGTGGCCGGGGGCTTCCGGGGTGGGGCGCGCACGGGCGGTCCGGTACCTGATGCACCCTAATTTATTTTCATACATACTGATAACATAAATTTAGTGCATGCATAAGCATATAGGTGTATGTTTTCAAATATGTAAATATATATGTCTGTATGCATGCACATGTTCTTATATATCAAATTTATAACACCCACATCTATATATCTATGTACTTAGATATGGATATATTTTTCTAAAGAGGATCAACAGGTGATATATTAACTAAATATTTACCATGAATTGCCATGCACTAACATTAAAATAATTCCATTTTCTAATGAGAAGAGTATTATTACTTTCATATCTCTGTCAGCATTCTTGCAGCTGTAACCTAAAAATTGACCACTTAACTTAGAGGAAAGATTTTTTTTTTTTCTTATGGTTTTAGGTTCAGTCCATGTGAGGCCAGGGACCATGAATCTCAAGGCAGGGCAGCAGAAGCAGAGAAACATGGGCTGTGCTCCTCATATCATGGAGGCTAGGAGTAAGACAGTGAGCCAGGGGAGGGGTAACTATATATATATAATTTCCAAGGCTGCATCCCCAGGGACCACCTCCACCAGCCTCACCCTACTGGCCTACCGGGTACCACCCAGGTAAATCCATTACAATGAATTTATCACTTTTGGGATTACAACCCTCCTGATTCCACTATATCAATTCTGAATATTAATAAATGAGCTCTTTAGGGAACATTTTATATCTAACTATAACAATATCTAAACCTAAAAGAAAGCCAGTATGACATTCTTACAGATTTGTTTTTTGAGAAACTGTTTATTTGAAAACTATGTCGCCGGGTGTGGTGGCGCACACTTGTAATCCCAGTACTTTGGGAGACAAAGACCGGAGGATCTGGGTTCGCGGCCAGCCTCATCTCTCTCTCTCTCTCTCTCTCTCTCTCTCTCTCTCTCTTTCTCTCTCTCTCTCTCTACTTAGTGAGGCCCTCCGCAACTTCGTGAGACCCAGTTTGAAAATAAAGTATAAAAAAAAATGGGTCCGGGGTTGTAGCGCAGAGGTAGAATGCCCTTGGGTTCAATCCCCAGTACCCCCCCAAAAAAAGAAAAATATGTCAATCATAATTCCATCAGAAAATAAATGCTACATATATTCTATATATTCACACACACACACACACACACACACACACACACACACACAGCAATTCTTAAAAACTGGACCTCATAAATGGATTAACAGCCTTAAAAACAGTATTGAAAAATGTGAAGAGCTTTGTGTCATGTGCTATTTCTTTGTACATTTACTGCATTAAATATAAAACTAAAAAAATATTTTGTTCATATAAAAAGTAACACAAAACAGCCTGACATGGTGGTACACGCCTGTAACCTCAGCTGTTCTGGAGGCTGAGGCAGGATAAGTGTGAGGCCATACTCAACAATTTAAGAAGACCTGTTTGAAAACAACAAAATAGAAAAAAATATACTTGGAGATGTAGTTTAGTATTAGAATGCCTCCAAGTTCAATTCCCAGTCTCACTAAATAAATAACAAATAAATAAATAAACAAACAAATGAACAAACAAACCTAATACATGTCAGCATTAAAACCTATTTTTTAAGAAAAATAACTTTATTTTCCAAAATGAAAACAAAAACTAAAACAGAGAATTGCTTTACATTTTTGCTGATCTTCTAACTTCTGGCAAAAAAATGGTAACTAAATTTTCATATGTTCTACAATCAGTGTATTTGGTTCAATAAAATTAAAGGAAGAATGTCATAATTTTCAGATAATTGTGGAGAGTTGGTTTTGGAGCTACATCAAAAACTTAACAGGTGACAGTTTTTGGTTTGTTTTTATTAATTTGACTGTAATGATGAATCTGTTTAACTATTCATGTCAATTAAGTCAAAGTAGATGCCCATTAATGAATGAATGCAAGAAAAATTATACATATATATATATACACACACACACAAATATTATATATATATATATACATAAAACACATACACACGTGTGTGTGTGTGTGTATGTAATAGAATACTATTCAGCCTTAAAGAAGAATAAAATTTGCAATAAAATAGATGAACTTGAATACATTTATGTTAAGTGAAATAAGCCAGACACAAAAAGCAAGTACCACATGCACTCTCTCATATGTAGAAGTTAAAAGGAAAAAGTTGACCCAAATATAGAATAGTAATTATAAGAGGCTTAAAAGGGTGAGGAGATAGGTGCATAAAGGGATGATTATTGCATGCTCTATGCATGCACTGAAATTGCAATACTGAACCCATTAATATGTATAGTTAGTACATGCTAATACAAGTAATAATGTTAAGAAGGAAAGTTCTATCAAGAAGAATACTTAATGTTAACACAGTGATTTCCCAAAGTACTGTATATATATTTTTTACTATCTACATTAGTCTGATCTTTCAAATCAAATGCCATTTACAAGATTTTGGTTTAGATTTTTACAAATTACATGTAACCAAATATATTTTCATTGATCTCTTCCTCGGGATTGTACATAAAATTTTTGGAGACCAAATATTATGTAACTGAGTATTAGACATGCTGTTTAATAGAGTAGATGTTTATTCTTGGGTCACTTAATAAATATGTCCAAGAAAACCACCATGACATCCTTCTGTGTCCATCACACTGCATTCTGATCATTTTTCCTTCACAATTTTCTTTTCAACATGTTATTGTTAGATATAAAACATCCCCTAAAGAGCGAAGTTAGGGTTGATATAGTGGAGTCATGAGGCTTGTAATCACAGAAGTGGTTAAATCCATTGTAATGGATTTACCTGGGCGGTACATGGTAGACTGGTAGGGTGTGGCTGGAGGAGGTGCTCCCTGGAAGTGCAGCCTTGGAGAGTATATCTGGTCCCTCTTCTCCCTGTGCTCTCTCTCTTCATGCCTCCATGACATGAAGAGCACAGCCCATGTGCTCTCCCCCTGCCTCCCGCTGCCATGCCCTGAGATCCGTGGTCCCCGGCCTCTCATGGAGTGAACCAGAAACTGTAAGAAAATAAATCATCTTTCCTCCAAGTTACATAGACAAGTCTTTAGATTATAACTGTAAGAATTCTGACCGGAACACAACATTTTATAAATGTATATTAGTAACTTGAAAATCCTCAAGTTATTGGTGAAATTTTTTAGATTAAACAGTTTTATGATAATGATAATTGGTAAATTCTTCTGGATAATAATGACACATTTTATAAAAGGTTTCTTTTTAATAAAAAATTCTGAAGATACTTTGCATTAGTTAGCTTTGCCTTATATTGAGGCATCTAACTTAAGAAATGATTTAGCTCACAGTTTTAAAGGTTTAAAGTCCAAGGTCATGGTGACTCTTCTGTTTGGCCTTTGGTGAGGTTGGTAGATGGTGGCACATTAAGGTTAGAGTATAGGTAGAAGAAAGTCATCACATCTCAAACAGGAGGAGAGAAAAAAAAAACTATGGGGCTAGGCTTGCTCCTTTTATAATATTCTCAGTAGAACTACCAAGGAATTGCATGAGAAAAATAAAACAAAAAATCCTCCATGCCTTCAGGGACCTCAGAGCCTCCCACTAGGTTCTGCCTCTGAATGATTCCACCAGTTCCCCACACAGTATCCCCCTGGGAACTAAGATTATAAACACAACTGGCCCTTGGGGACACTGAAACCATACCCAAACCTTAGAAACCTTCTAAGGGAATCCTGCATATTTAACATTAAGGAGTGTTCGGTAACAAGGAAACTCTTAGTGATTTACTTTATAATGTATTCTTTCAGAATAAAAAGAAATGTCAGAGATTAAGAAAGTTTCCATGTGTTGACATGTTAAAAATTTCATTGTAAGCTAATGTATCAAATACAAAGACATGCATAAATGAAATTCAAAATGTTATATGGATTAACTTTAAGATTGATTTCATTTGACTGTTAATTAGTTACCTATAGAATGACAGATTTGAGTTTATTAAAATCCAGAACTATTCAATAGGCAACAAAAAACCAAAGCCCAAAACAAAAAAATTCAACACATTTATTGTAGAGATCATTCACTACATGAATAATCCTACTAAGTGGGATTAATTGGCATAGTATATGGCCTGGTGTAGTAGTATATACTACATGGCCAAAACACAATTTTAGGCACATCTCATTTAACAACTTATTTGAACTTGGATGCTTATTTTTCATATGGAAGTAACCTATCAGTTTTAAAAATACAGCTATAAAGAATACTATACAGTGACCTTTCTGAGCACTGTTTTTAGTTTCACACCCCTTCTGTGTTCAGGCTGTGCTTGTTAGCGTATTGTTTTCACTGTTACCTCTAAAGTATAAGAATTGAAAAAGAACTGATGAAACACAACTTCCTATTTCATTTTCTTCACTGTGTAAATATTTGTGTAAACACTGAAAAAAGGGGTCCAAAAAATAAATGAATGTGCAAATTAGTAAGTGTGATATGTCCTCAAGCCTTATTTTTCTCATCCCCCAATATCCTTTCACTATTCTACTGGTCTCTCTCCTCGTTTGACTGAAGTACCTTTTGGTTCCTATTTTCTCTGTAGCTTTTACATTATGAGAGAAAACAGGACCCTTAACTTTCTGAGACTGGATGATCTCATTTAGCATAATATTCTCTAGTTTCATCCATTTTCCTGCAAATGACATAATTTTGTTCTTCTTTATGTTTGAGTCGAATTACATTGTGAGTATATACCACATTTTCTTTATCCAGTCATTTGTTGATATACCTATGTTACTTCCATAATTGGCTATTGTAGATTGTGATGCTATATACATGGGTATTTATGTGTCACTATAGTATTATAACTTTAGTTATTTTGAAAAGATACCAAAGAATGGAATATAGTGTATTATTGAAAAATGCCAGAAGATTGAATGTTAAATATTCAATGTGGTGAATATAGTTAATATATATGGTATTTTGGGAAAATGCTGAGCAGATAATATCTCACAACAAAAATAATTATGTGGGGTAATGTATATGATATCTAGATTTAGTTATTATAAAACATAAATATGTACTTCTAAATGTCATGTTATATATGATCAATACATACTATTTTATGTCAATTTAAATTTTTAAAAGATATTAAAGTACAATAAAGTACAAAAGATACTGACTGAAATAAAAATGCCTCACTAGCATAACTTTTATAGATTACTTTAATGGAATCAAAGATTAGTAGTAAAATAAAGTTGAGATGATACTCATGGTTTAAAATAAAAACATTCTCAAATATGTCAACCACTGTTACCGAAACACTTTAACATAACTATCATTCATGCAGTAGCATTTTTAAACAGAACCATCTGTATGAACATCTTTAGAATCAGAATTTGAAGCTATAATATTGTTTAATAGAAAAATAATAATCCAATAAATACAACTCTAATTTCATCATTTTCATTTACTCCATCTAGTAGTATTAAGACAAAGTTTATTTTCTTCTAACTAGGCAACATGCAAGTCAAAAATCTGATAGTAAAGATGATGCTTTCTAAAACGACAAAGATAATATTTTGAAATACCTTTGAAAAAGAGCCTACTGGTAATGTAAAAAGAATTGAAATTTCTTCATGAGATGAAATATGAATTGAATGTCCTTTTCACTAATACAGAATTAAATATAAAATGTGCATGAGAGTGTTAGGAGAATTGGAATTACATAAATGTTAAATTTTTCCATCTTGTTTCTTATGACAAAGTTCACTATGGCAGTCAGGAATTTTTTTTTAACAGGATTTTCTTCAAGGATGAGTCCTGAGATGAAGAGATCATTTTTACTGGACTTTAAGAAAAGATAAAAAGGTTAATAGGAGAAAAAATATTCCAAGATAGGCATATAAAAGTTAGAATGCTTTCAATTTAAATTTCACGATCTAGTACACTCAAGTTTTATGGGTCTCAGGAGGTATTTCTTCAGCCAAAAAAGTAGTGGCCTTAGACTTTATGTCTCTAAACTGAGAAGAAATCCAGTTAATAAAACTTACACTATTCTTTCACAGATCTTGAAGCTTTCAATAAGTGTGTTCTTTTTTAAAAAGACCTTCTTTAAGAGCACCCATAAAAATTCAAACAAAACGAGGAATGAAGCACAGAAAAGAACAAAATAAATGATTTTAAGGAAACTACAATGTTGTTTGTTCTATTACTATACTTGAAGTAGCAAATAATTTAACATTATTCTTTAATGAGAACAACAAAACAATAAAAATGATGTGTATTGTATCACGATTGTGAATTTCCATGAAAGGCAAGCTATAGATGGAGCTCATCATAGTTCTCCACGTGAGCACTGGAGATATGGAAAGAGTGAATTCTCAGCAAATTAAAGTGACTCTGGAGAAATGGTAAAGGAGAAGGACATAGGTCATATTCTCTTAAAACTTTTTCATTAAAGCAAGGGAGTTTTGTAAGAAAAATCTATATTTGAGAGATACTAAAAAATACTTGTCCTTGAACTTAATATTTTAACAATGGAAACTGAAGAAGAAAGTTTTCACTCGGTAACTAAAAAAAAAAAGGAACAACCCCACAAAATTCCACTTCAGAGATACAGTATTGAAAAGCAATTTTGAATTTAAAATAAATTATACATGAATTTCCACATGACTTAGCTTATATAAATACATTCATAAATTTATATTTGTAACTACAGCAAATATCCTAGAATTGAATTAAATTGGAGAAAATTTAACAGAATATTTGGGGATAAGATTTTAAATGGCTTCAAAAATAAATTGCTTTATATGAATATTTCAGGTAGTAAAATATATTCATCAGATAAAATATTACTTTATTATTATTTTGGGGGTTCTATAATTGTGAGAAATACTGATCCTGAAAGTCTAAAACCAGAAATAGTGTATTATTTTGGAATTACAATGGTCTTAGTGACCAAAAGAACCTAAATTCAAATTTTATTTCTGAATTTATATAGATATGAAACCTTTTGTTTACCTAAACTCACAAAGACTCAATTTGTCTTCCTATAAATCTTATCTTAAAATGATAAGAGTTCATGAGAAAGCTAATTTTATACTAAGTAATTGGATAACCTAGAAGAAATAGGGAAATTTCTAAAAACATACAACTTAATAAGGTAGAGTCATGAAGAGATACAAAATCTGATCAGACCTGTACCTCCTGTAGGGAGATTGTAACAGGAAGCAAAAGTTCTCAACAAAGGGAAACCCAAGACCAGATGGCATCACTTATTCAGTATTATATAAAAAGTAATATTAAATAAAAGCATTGCTAACCATTTCAAAATTATTCCAAATATTTGAAGAGGAAATATTTCTAGCTTCATTTCATGAGACGAATATTATTCTTAAAACAAAATCAAACAAAGACACAATGAGAAAACTAATATTCATGATGATGCATATAAATGTAAAAATCTTCAACAAAAGACTAGCAAAGCAAATTCAACAATACACTAAAAGAATCACACACTGTGACCGAGTGGGGTTTTCCTGCCATTCTGGCATGGAAGGATATTCCAACCTATAAAAACCAATCAGTGTGGTGCATTAACAAAATGAATTATAAATATTACATGCTTTTCCCAGTAGATACAGAAAAAGCATTTAATTAGGCCAACAAACTTTTATGAAGTATTCAACAAGCAAAGAATACAGGAAATGACCTCAATATAATAAAGGCATGTACTCAATGGTGAAAAAATACAATCTTTCAGGAATAAGACACAGATGCCCACTGTCATTTCTACTCAAAATATGCTGGGAGTCCTAGGCAGCGCAATTGGGGAAGAAGAAGAAATAAAAGGCATCGAAATGAGAAAAGAATAAGTAAAGTTCATCTGTTTTGATAGATGGTATGATCTTATATGCAGAGAACACTAAAGACTCAACCAAAAGACTATTGTAATTAATAAATTCAGCATAAAAGTTGCAGCATAAAAATTAATGTACAAAAATTCAGCTGTATTTTAAACAATAAAGTATCTGAAAAATATTTTTTTAAAAATCCCATTTACCATAGAATTAAAAAGAATAAAATACTTAGGGGTAAGCTTAACTGAGGAGGTAAAATCTTATACACTGAAAATTACAAAACACTGATAGATAAAAGAAGAAATAAAATTATTAAAGACTATCTAAAGCATCCCATGAACATGGATTGGAAGACATACTGTTGTTAAAATGTCCATACTACCAAAAATGATCAAAAGATTCAATGTAATCCCTAACAAAACTCCAATGGAATTTTTATGGAAATAGAAAAAAAAATTCAAATGAAATCACAGTTGACCCAACCATCCAAAACAATTTTAGAAATAAACAAAATTGAAATTTTCAGATTTCAAAACATAATATAAAACCATTAAAACAGTCTGACTCTGCCATAAAGACAGTCATATCGACCCATGAGACACAGTAGAAAACCCAGCAACAAATTCATGCATATATAATCAACTTCTGTTAAGCAAGAGTGCCAAGAATACATAATAAGGAATGGATAGTACTTCATCTAATGGTACCAGGAAAACTGGATGTCCACATGCAAAAGAATAAAACTGGATCCTTATACTATATATAAAATCCAATTCAAACTAGATTTGGAACTAAAACCAAAGACCTACAACTGTAAAAACTATAAATTCCTAAATAGTCTTCAGTGATTTCTTGGATTTGGCACCAAAAGCACAGGTAACAAAACCAAAATAGGCAAGTGATGTTACATTAAAAAAAACTCTGCTCAGCCAAGGAAGCAATCAACAGAGAGAAAAGGCATCACAAAAAATAAGAAAAACATTTGTAAACCATGTATTTCATGAGGTGTTAATCTTCAATAATATATATAAATGATAGATAGACAGAAAGATAGATGATCGATAGATAGATAGATAGATAGATAGATGATAGATAGGTATTTTTGAATAAGCAACTGGAATGTAGGACTGACAGATCATATGATAATTCCATTTTTAATTTTTTGAAGTATTATGTATAATTTATATATTTTGAGATGTATATGTTATATATATCTCATATATATATAACATTGTCCTTAGAGTCAGTAATGCTTTATTATACACTTATAATCTCATATATAGAATATATATTGGAGGATCTATTATATATATATATATATCTTCTATAACTCACTAGCTATAAATATAAATATAAATATAAATATAAATAATGACAACCTGAATCTATAAAAGTGGGCAAAATATGTGAGCACACATGTCTTCAAAGAAGACATATAAGTGGTCAAGAGATAAATGTAAAGGTACTCAATATGAATTATAAGAAGAAAAGTGCAAATCAAAACAAGAATAGGATATTACCTTACCCCTGTTAGAATAGTATTATCAAAATGATGAAAACAAAGAAAAACAAACAACAACAAAAAAGTGTTGGTGAGGATTTGGGAATAATTGAACTCCTGTATATTGTTGTCAGAAATGTAAAATGGTGAATCTGCTATGGAAAACAGTAGCAGAGGTTTCTAATAAAATAGGGAGGTTCCTCAGAAAATTAAAAGTGGAATTATCATATGATCCATCAGTCCTACTTTCTGCTTGCTTATTCAAAAGTATCAAAATCAGGATTTTTTGGGGGGTGGGGAACTAGGGATTAAACACAAGGGGATTCTACCTTTGAGCTACACCCCTCAGCTTTTTTATTTTTATCTTTTGTTTTGAAACAGGGTCTTGCTAAGTTTCTGAGGGTTTCACTAAGTTGCTGAGGCTGGCCTTAAACCTACCTCAGCCTCCCAAGTCTTGGGATTATACATGTGCACCACCATGCCTGGCTTCACAATCAAGATCTTAAAGAAATACTTGCATTCCCATATTCACTATAGTATTATTCGCCAAAAACTAAGCTATGTAAGCAACCTAAATATTCATCAATGGATCAATGGGAAATAAAATATACAATTTATACAAATTGAAGTACTATTTAGCTTTAAAAAAGAAGAAAATTCTGTCATATGTGACAACATGGATTAATGTGGAGGTCATCATGTTAAGTGAAGTAAACAATTCACAGAAGAACAAATACTGCATGATTCCATTTTTATTAAGTATCTAATGTCAAACTTACAGTAGCAGAAAGTATAACAGTGATTGCCAGGGACTAGGGAAAACAGGACTGAGGAGTTACTGTTCAGTGGATATAAAATTTTGCTACATAAGTTGAAGAAGTTCTAGAGATTTGCTGTCCAACATTGTCCTTGGAGTCAGTAATGCTTTATTATGCCCTTAAAACTGTAATATGAAGATGAAGTTAGATCTCATGTTATGTGCTTTATTTGTATATCACAATTGAAAAATTGGAAACCCCTGTCTTTAGGTAGTAACTATAAAATAAAAATAACAATGATCATATTAAGATAATGTTGGCTTTGGCTAGACTGTGACTATCTTGAAAACAGGAACCATATGATCTTTTTTATCCCAGTGTATAAAGCACTGCTTGAGAATGTGAATTACTTGAAAACATATTTGTTGAATTTAATTATGAACTTCTTCTTGGTAGAAACCAAGAATTGTTCTGATATATTGCCATGATATCAGAAAACAAGTGAACAAACTAAATGTAAATAAACTCCAGATGCCATGAAAAGTTTGGAATATAGCAAGCACTAAATATTCCTTACATAAATGTATATTTGTATATTGGTTCCTCCAGCCCATTTTCCATGTTTAACTCCAAAGTCGTATAGAACAAAAGGGTGACTGTTTTACCAGGAGCGCTTTGTGTTTCTATGTCCATAACTCCCTAAAGGCTGTACCCATTATCCTATTAATAAATAAGAGTTTAAAATTAAATAATTACATAGATGATTGGCTATCACTTTTAGAAAAGTATTATTTTCCAGTGTGGGAGCAGAGTAATTATAGATATTTAATAAATTATATTTCTAGTCATAGTATATATATTCTCCATTCCCCAAGGGTCTAATTAAAATTGTTCTCAGGTCTTGTCTTTATATTGGAAATAAATGGAAAACATAGCAAAATACCATTGCTTCACTCTAAATCAATTAAGTAAAAATCTCTAGAGTGTGGTCTCTAGTATCAAAAGTTTCAGAAATTGGCCCGCTGTGGTGGCACACACTTGTAATCCCAGTACTTGGGAGGCTGAGACTGGAAGATCCGGGTTCGCGGCCAGCCTCAGCTACTTAGTGAGGCCCTCTGCAACTTAGTGAGACCCTGTTTCAAAATAAAGAATAAAAAATAGGGCGGGGGGTGTAGCTCGGAGGTAGAATGCCCCTGGGTTCAATCCCTGGTACCACCAAAAAAAAAAAGTTTCAGAAGTTTGTTAGGGTCAGTTTATCTGGAGCATAATAGAACATTCCCAAATGGTGAAGAAAGATTTTGTAGTGCATACCTACCCACAATGATTCTGGAATTGTTATTACATCTTCAGCAGAGAACTACACTCCATGTGAAAAATAGGTCCTAGTGTATATTATACCAACTGACTATGCATGAGATAGAAGTCATCCCATCATGAGTCACAAAGTCAAGTTATGTGTATTCAGTGTCTTCCTGAGCAGGTCTAGAAAGCACAAGTAAATTACATGGAAAGAGTCAGGCTCAGCAGTGCATGTCTCTAATCCCAGCTACTTGGGACACTGAAGTTGGAGGATTGCAAGTTCGGGGTATTCCTTATATCTACTCAACATCATATACCAATATTCATTTTATTCTGTAAAATCTCTCAGTAGTAATATAAAGATGTATGTATGTGTATATATATATGTGTGTGTGTGTGTGTGTGTGTGTGTGTGTGTGTGTGTACAGAGAGAGAGGTTATATATATTTTTTTCTTTTTTTGCTTCCTAGTAGAATACATTATTGGTGGAATATCTGTGGGTTATGAGGGAACAGTCTCTAGTTACTAGAATCATTTTGTCATCAATTATTGCTTAATGAACTTTGTAGAACACAGTAGCTCTCCTTGAGGGCTAAATGGCCTTTATGAGGGGTTAGAAGTAGAAATATACTTTTATGTTGCCTTTCTGCTTTAGAGATCCCACCCCTCTATAGATGCTGCCAACAACATTAGAGAGTGAGAAATTTGTCAGTTTCTTAAGGGGTCGGTGCCAACTTACCTCACAATGGATTATTCTGTTCCATAGTTAATAGGTAGAAAAAAAACACCTGTTAACTAATTCAAAGAATATTTTTACTTTCAAAATTTTAAATCCATAGATTCTATAGTAAATAAATATTTTCTTAAATATCATATCTTACTATTATTGTATAATAGCTGAGTATTTCTACTGTAAGAATAAAGAATCTATTGCAAATTTGATAAATTGGCTCTTTCTTCTATGATATTGGAATCATGTGTGTTTCCATTACTACTGTAGGGTAGAGTGTAATCAAAGTATCAAGTCAGTTATAGCATAGATATGATCTCCATAGAAGAAGGGGAAGGCCAAATACTATTTATGCTTTTACATAATAAAAAGGTTCTATTAGTTGTTGTGTTTAAAATGTTTCTCACTCAGCAGTCCCAAAGTAATAGTATGAACATAAATGTTTATTTTCATAACTAATTTTGTATGATGTTTCTCAAAAAGAGCTCCCATAACTGCATAAATTTGAAGCCCACAAAGCTAAGATCTGCCCTGCTCTCATCCCACACAAAAGGACCAAAAACCCCATTAACTCCTTTCTAATCAAGGTTTCCAGAACAGCCTAAGTAAAAAGTGACTTTCTCCCACTCCTGTGATTCCTATTGCTTCCTTTACTTTTCCCCTCCCTCCCTCCCTCCCTCCCTCCCTCCTTTCCTCCTTCCCTTCCAATTTGCAAATCCTTCAAGCATCCAAACTAGGACATATTATTGGAATTGATATTATGGAACATCAAGCTGAAAATGCTTTTAGAAACATGTTTAGAAGCTACTTCTTAATGAAAAAGAAGAAAGAATCCCTAGCTCTTATAGCTATATTTGTTCTTAAATGAATATAAATTAAATATACCATTTTGTTCTCCTGTTAAACTTACAGTCCAACTGATTCTATGCTTGACATAATAGACATTTATGGTTAAAATTTTTCTGGCCATATATTTATTCTTTTTCTTCTATGTAATTTCAGCTTTCTTAACAATAACTGGTCATATTGTTATATTTTGCCAATTACTATCAGAGGGCACCGAGTTCTAGAAAGAAAGATGATTTTCTTTCAAGGAAATGACGGGTGTGACCTTTTGCCCCTAGTTAAGTGGCACTTGCAGAGTAACATTAATCAGACCCAATTACCTAGGATACTTCAGAAAAGTTTCCATGGTAAGCCTCCCAAGGAAAGCTAGCTGGGGGGGAGGAAATCATTCAGTGACAATGTTTGTTTATAATTAAACTTTGTGTCATTTGGCATTAGTGGAATGAAAAATGCCATGGTAGGTATAAGTCAATAAAAATAAATATTTTAAAAACCCTTACAGGATGCTGAGTCCTAAATTATATAAATAAAAGCTCAACATTACATCTTGCCATTTAGGATAAAAGTAATCTATCTGGCCTATGAGGAAAGAAGTTTTGATATTTTTATTATTACTGTCTAACAAAATGTTGATTTTAGAATTTATGTGTTTATAGGAAATAAGAAGGATACCATGATGCTGTATTTTATTGGTCTTTTACTACTGCCTTATTTTCTTTTTAAGCCATGGGTGATCTACCTCCAAGCTACACCCCCAGCCCTATTTATTTTATTTTATTTTATTTTATTTTATTTTATTTTAATTTAATTTTATCTTATTTTATTTTTGAAATAGTGCCTCACTAAATTGCTGAGGCTAGCCTCAAACCTGTGATCCTCCTGTTTTAGCCTCCCAAGTACTAGGATTACAGGCATGGGTCACCGTGTCTGAACTCTTACTTGAATAAACTAACAATTCGACTACGGCAAAGTGTCTAGCTGTGTGTCTTAAGTTTAAAACTCATGTTGAGAATTTTTAGCTAATGTCTATATTTTACTGGATTAGTTTTTTTTCACACTATACAATGGTTATTGACAATACTGAAACTTATCTGAGTGCTTCTATTCTGGAAGACAACTGTGTTTTAAGAACACCCCCACCCCCTACCACCACCACCATTTTTTCTCTGGAGAATGGCTTACAGGAAAGATTCCCCCACCCTTAAAAGACCTAGATAAGACTTACAAAGGCCCCTTTGTTTCCCTGTGACAAGGCCAGACACAGATCTTTCATATTTTCATTGTTCGCCTCACAAATTATTAGCTGAATTTTTTGCCCCCCCATCCAGATAAAAAAGTTCATTAACCATGTTTATTTTTGCTTTCTCCCGAGACCCCTGAACATTGATCTACTTACAGTTTGAGCCAGCATACAGCTCCTGGAGCCTGCGAAAACAGACTAATCTCAGTAACAAAAGGTTATCTGATCTTTTATCCAATCGTGCCACCCTTCCTCTCATCAGCTCACGCTGGGCTCTTTCGAGCTTTGGTTATTCCTCTCTATAAAAGAGAAAATGTTTTTGGTCTTACACTTGAGGGACGTATGGATCTTACATTCAGAGTAATGCAATAGTCTTTTCAAATAAAGCCTTTTCTTACCTAAGTCCAAATTTGTTCTTAATTCAACATTATATAATTTGTTTACATCATGGGACCTTCTAAGAAGGATAAATGGGAACGTCCTGTACAGTGGTTATAAGTGTAAGTCTCTTAAAATAAAAGGTTGAAAAAGTAAAAGGTTAGTTCTTAGTCTATACATTCTAGACTCTTGGAAATATTTTGCTGTTGTTGCTGGTGGTGTTGTTCTAAACTAATAAGTTTAGAGGAAATTGCTGAGGAAAAAGGGACCAGAAACTCAGATAATTTGAATAATGACTTTTGGTATTTTCTCACTAGTACACAAATACCTTGATCAGGGGAGATCATAAGCTGGTTTCTGGGTGATTAGTCCCTTCCTAGCCCTTTACAATTCTGTTTTACAAGGTTTCTTTTACACATGACTATAACCCAAGATCTACTCCAAACCTCTTTGAGAAATTGCTTTTTTATTAGAATTTTTATAGGGTTTGGAGCGCACAAATAATAAACTTTCTAAAACCTATTTAAAAGGGAAAACTGACAACACATATATGAAAATGGTGTTGCACGCCTGTAATTCCAGTACTTGGGAGGCTGAGACAGGAGGATCGCCCGTTCAAAGCCAGCCTCAGCAACTCAGCAACTTACTGAGACCCTTGAAACCTAGTGAGACCCTGTTTCCAAATTAAAAAAAAAAAAAAGAAGAATAAAGTAGGGCTAGGGATGTAAATTGGAGGTAAAATGCCTCTGGGTTCCATCCTGTGTAACACACATACACACATGCATGTACACACACACACACACACACACACACACACACACACATACAAGAATATAAGACTGGGGATATGTATTTTTTTCAATGAGAATATGACAAGCTCCTCTTTCCATTTTAAAGGAGTCAATTCTTTTCTCATTACTCTTTCTGAATACTGACAGAGATTCTCTCCTTGTCTAAATTCTTCTCAGTTTTCCCTGAAATTTTGTCTATACTGGGCTCTGACTTTTGGATTTCTAAGTTCTTCCTCTTCATCTTCCAGTTTTAGCTAATACCCTGCTACTTCATTTCAGACAGAATCTTCTACCCTCATTACTGGTAACTCAGTCTGATTTGGTTCCTCATCCTCCACAGTTCCACAGATGAGGTTTAGTCCTCTTGGCCTGCCTCTGGCAAGAGTTCTGTTTGGTCAATTTTACCCGAATCTACCTTTATAGTAATATCTCCTCTTAGTAATTTTCCATCAAGTGACCCTCAACCCACCCCCTTGGCTAAAAATTCCCAATTGTCCATGTTGTATTCAGAATTAAGCCCATTCTCTCCCCTACTGCAACACCCATTGTAGCAGTCTCCCTGGGAAAGAGTCTGACTCATGGTTCTTCAACAAATGTCATTTCCCCTCCTTGAAGAATACAAAAACAAATTTTTCTGGAGCTCATCTGATTTCCTACACTTTCTCCCAACTTCACTGACCATTTCCCCAGCCCCTGACCTCACGTGGTACCTCCTTGTTAGCTATAGGCTACCTTCATTTCCACACATTTTTCTGCATACGCCGTAGTCTCCCCCAACTACAATTTCTGTATTGATGCATTGTGGCATTTTTTCCTTTTGTGGATATATTTGGTATTGTTTACACATACATGTTGTGGAATTATAGAAACTACCTTTAAAAGCAATAGAGATAGAATAAAATTCCAACCACTGTTATTGTGGAATGTGGAAGTGTTCTACATGTTTTCTTAGCTAGAATTTATTTTGAAATTTAGGTGATACACACACACACACACACACACACACACACACACACGGCAAGAAAAAGGCCACTGGAGGCCAAAGGTTGGGGGTGGGGAGTAAGGACAAATAGGTGGAGCACAGAGAAATGTTAGGTCGGTGAGAATACTCTGCTTCATACTATAATGGTACACACCTGTTACTGTACATTTCCAAACCACACAGTGTATAATACTAAGAGTGAACTCTAACATAAATTGTGAGCTTTAGGTGTTTATGACATGTCACTGTAGTTTATCAATTTTATGCAATGTAACACTCTGGTAAGGGATGTTAATACCAAGGTAGGCTATGCTTACAGAGGAGGAGAGGGTACAGGGAAATTTCTGACCTTCCTTAATTTCTCTGTGATCCTAAAACTCTTCCAAAAAATTAAGTCTTTAATAATAATAATGATAGTAAAGAACATGCATAGTAGAGATTTGTTAAATCCTCTTTAATACAAACCAAATAATTATTTTTATTATACAAAGAAATGTAATAGAATTATTCAAATTAGGAAAGTTTTTAAATATTACATACAATTTATTAGAAAACTATGAGCAAAAATTTGATTATTTTATTCTTCTTTTTACATCAGTTTGCATTTTGCTTTCTTAATATTAAAAAAAAAAACACTTTTAATAGTAGACTCTTCTCCCTCCACAGGCCTGCGCCTGGCAGACAACAGCTCATTGATAATAACAGTAGGAAGTAGAAAGTAAACAGAGTGCTTGACGCTGGGTCCAAATCATCCCCAAAGTGAGAGATTCCAAAAAATGTTGTTTATTATAGGCAGGGCTGGGTTGAGTGTCTTTAGAGGTCTGTATTTATGCTAGGCCTGAGGTACTTCCCAAAGGAATTCCCAATGAAGCCTGACAGTATTTCACAGCCTAAAATGGTAGGCATTTAACTCACATACAGGGAAAACCAAGGAAGCAATATCTTTAAAAGGAAAGGCAACATATATCTCCAAATTTTAAAAGTTATTCAGGAAACTCTGACCCTGAACATTGCTAATTAAATAGCATTAATTTAGGCTGGAAGTAGTGGCATATGTTTGTAACCCCAGTAGTTGGGAGGCCAGGCCAGGAGGATTGCAGGTTCAAGGCCAGCCTCAGCAACTTAGAAAGACTCTGTTGCAAAATAGAAAAATAAAATAGGGCTGGGGATGTAGCTCAGAGTTAGAATACTCCTGGGTTCAATCCCCGCTACCACAAAATAAATAAATAAATATCAATAATTTAATACCAAAACATCCCCATGAAATATCAGTGCACATAGGAAAACAAGACCTTGTCTGGCTATCAACCATATTTAAAACATTAATTTCTAAAATTTTATCCAAGATTTAATTTAAAACCAAGTGTATGGAACAGAGAAAAATATGAGAAAGAGAAACATATGTTGGAAGTAATTTTTGAACATACAAATATAATATTAAGCTTTATGGAAAGGAATTGGAGTGAAACATTTTTTGTGTGTTTCTAAGAGTTGAAAGCTGAATAAAGTAATGTGAAACTATTAAATAAGGTGACCTGACCTGCTAAAAGCAATTTAAATTGCTAAAGGAAATTTTCAGCACTTTTCATATGTAGATGGAAAAAGTTGTATTCTGAAGGGTCAGTTATGTTAGAAAGACTAAAACAAATGGGAGAATTTCAGAACATGGCCCTTTGGATACTCAATGGAGAGCATTATAAATGACCTTGTGCCAAGTGAAACTAGTCTGAATAGATTCAGTTGGCTTGCATTGGTGAGACTAGTACAATTTTCTAAAATGCTAATATCTAGTTATTTTCAGCCCAGAGGCAATTATATTTTTCTGATAGAATAGGTGTTTTGTGGATCTTATTTTAATTTATGATTACAGAATGTGTGTTTTGAATTCCAAGTCTGAGCAAAACTTATTATGAATAAATACATTTTTTCTATTAACCCTAAATGTCTAGTAGGATACTTCGAAAAATATCTATAATGAAAAATTTGGGGGGGTTTGACAAATAATATATTGATAGTCTGTATTTCAAATTATCACAAAGAAGTAGTGGTCTTAAAAATGTATTCTATAAGTAAAATAATGAGGTGTAGTTGTAAAATACATAATAACGTATCTACTTAAAGAGGGGATTACAAACAAAATCAAGAGCAACAGAAATAAAAATTTTCCTTGACAAATATCTACTTCATAATGAATTCCTGCATTGGTAATTGTGACAGCATTCTTTGTCTAAATGAAAATAAATATCAAATACCGTATTTTTTCTCTTTTATTATATAGGACAAGATATGTGATTTGAAATAGATTTACCATGTTGAGACATTACTAATTTTTTCAAATTCAATTGCCCTTTGAGGCAATGATTTGAAAATTGTTTACCATTTAGAATTGACCCAGGTAATACCTCACAACAAATGTCACTTTCTTTGGAATAGTAGGCTAAAAATTTTGGTAAGGACAGGGATTTCTGTCAATATCCAGAAGACCTGAGACATGGGAGGTGCAAAGCAAGTTCACTGTGACTGCTCACTCTAGTCCAGTGAGACAGACACTCCCCAGGTAGCAACTTGAAGGGACTGTGCTGCTTATTATAGGTAGGCAGCAAAGGTTTCTATTCACAACCATCTGGTTCCCCAAGACTCAGGAAAGCTGCAGAGGACAGGTAGAGTCTCCCTTCTGTGAGCCCCATTTTCCTATTACTGAAAGGTCCCAGAAAGCAGACTGCCCTGAAGTTACAAACCTCAGGAAAAGTACAAATCACTGGGGTGAAGTATTGAAGGACAACCTGTGTCTTCCTGTTACTGGAACCAAGCCCAGGCTGCCAGACCCTCTCCAACTCAGCATGTTGCTTTCCCAAACATTGTGTACTTATTCTGAAGAGTACAAGTGACTAACGAGGGAGAACTGCATTGGTCCAGGGTCACACAGAGAACTGTCCTACAGGGGGTATTCAATATTTTTGGTTAAATGTATGATATAGATGAATACATTTTCAAATATATAGAGATTGTCCTAAACTATTATTGTTTCTATTATTGCCTCTAGAGAGTTCCTTTGAAAAGATTTATCATAATGCAATAATAGGAAAGAAATTAGAATGTTTTCACTCTTGATGATTATTAAATGTGTGACATTGGGCTATTTGAATTGCAATTTGTTCATTTCTAAAATGTAGCTCATAGAGCTGGGCGTGGTGGCACACGCCTGTAATCTCAGTGCTAGGGAGGCTGAAACAGGAGGACCGCAGGTTCAAGGACAGTCTCAGCAACTTAGGGAAACTCAGCAACCGAGCAAGACCCTATTTCAAAATACAAAATAAAATAGGGTTGGGGATGTAGCTTGGAGGGAGAATGCCCTTGGGTTCAATCCCCAATACCACAATAAAAAAAATGTAGCTCATATTATTTTTAAAGGATCCTATCTTCCTAGGTCTTACAAGCATATGTGTGAAGTTAACTTATTGATATAAAGCTCTGAAAACTAGGAAAATAGTCAATCTCAATATTATTAGAATTAAAGCTTAAAGTATATATTTTTAAAATCCTCATTATTTGTTGTACAGAATAAAGACATATGCCATATAAAGTTTATTAAATTTCTATTTACTAACTCTATCACCCACAATAATGCTAGATATACTTGTTTTTTAAAAGAACAATGTGCTTGCTGGGAAATTTTTGATTGCTAGCCTAAGGTTTACAAGGCAGCTTTTAAACTGGTTAATTTTTTTTTATCCTTTCACATATTTCTTATCATGAGGGCCCTGATGTCTTTGAAGGTAGCATCTATATTTTGAAGAAATAATGCCGTATCATCAATTCTAGTATTATTACAATTCCACTTGCTATTTAGTATACTTTAGCAGAATCTAACACTTCAGTATCTAAAAGAACCTAGTTAGTTCTGCGTTCATATCTTCACCTCCATATTTTTACATGTATAAGTAAAGACAAGTACTCTTCTCTTTATAAAGACCTACCTTTAAGATAATTAAAATTATTGTGCTCTTCACGCAGCGCAGTGATTTTCTTCTAATAAGTGCTACCCTCTTGACACTCAAGGACTATCACATTTATTAAATTTATTTGTTTCAAAATGTTAGCATGCTTTTGTGGGAGGTCAATGGAAGGAAAGATAAATGTCTACATGATATAGACCAGTTTATTAATGTTGCAGTGTGGGTATAAACTCATCTGCATGAACACAGATTTTTCACATCCTCTGTAATGATTTAAATCTTGGATGTGAAGGACATTCTTTTACCACAGTACACATACACACATACACACACACACACACACACACAATTATGCACAAGCATGACTCTGTGTGTGTGTGTGTGTGTGTGTGTGTGTGTGTGTGTGTGTGTGCGTGTGTGAGCACAGGGCTAGGTGCCAGGAATAGAGTAATGAATGAAAGCCACTTGATCCCTGAACTAAATGGTAACACATAATTTTCTGTGAAAAATAAACATTAAATAAATAATTTATAATTAGTTGTAATTATCATAAAGTATATAAAGGACAAGAATGGGATGCTTAGAAAATGTCTTTCAGAGACTCCTGGCCTTATCTTAGTAGAAAGGAAGTCTTCCCTAGAAAAGAGGCTTCTAAACTCAGATTTACACTGATTCTCATTTCATGATACAAGTATGGTAAATGTTTAAGTCATTATGCTATTTCTTTTCTCAGTTTTTATTATAATTCTGTTATCTAAATTTAGTAAAAAAATAATCCAGATAAAGATTGTTCATGTAAATCTTTAAAGACAAAAATGTTCTCAGTAGTTGGTCTGGCTCTTACTTTTCCCCTCATCCAATATCAACAATAACATTAAAACTTCAATTCTCAGGAGAAATTAAAATAAAAGCAACAACAAAGCTTAGTGTTTGACCATAGGAAGAGCTTTGGAAGTAAATTCCTGATTGTGAATCTAGATCATTAGCTGACACAACAGTTCCATGGAAATAACCAGTAGAAAGACCCCATTTATTGAGTAATTGACTCATTTACTTAAACATATGCACTATTAATTTTGCACTCCGTATAAAATAGTTTTTTCTTCTATTCCTGTAGCTCTAACTGTAGTTCCTGAAACTTTTACATTATATCTGTATAGGTACTCAATTTACACTTGCAGAAAACATATATTTCTTACTGTTTTCTGTGAATCCTTTCCTTTTACTGTCTTAAGATTTGCTATTGAATGGTTCATGTCATATCTGGAAGTTTATATTCATTAGGGCCACATTAGTCCTTTATTGCCTTTATCTAATTAATAAGAAATATAGCCATTATTTCATCATATGGATTTATTTAAGTCATTAAGAATTTAAACTCACTAAGAATGAATGAAGTTAAATTAACATTTATATAAGTTAGTAATCAAATTTTTTATATTATATGCTTTTTATTTAAGAATTTCAATGTAAAGTAGCACTAGTTCAAAATGTATCTATAAATAAAAATAATTTGCTGACTATTGTTTTAGAAAAATCCAGGAGAAATATGAAAATCATCATTAGGAAAGTCTTATATAATGAATTGCTTTAGATAATGGACATAAATGACTGAAAATGATTTTTCAGTAAGTACAGCATAGGTAAGAAGGCAGGAATAGCTGGAAGCACATTAACATCTGGGCGGACAAAAAATTTATTCATGTTCTCAGGACTTGGTCTAATTCCTAGTTTTCCTTTCATCCTATTTTAAATGATTAAATGACACTCTAATGACAAATAGTCTCCTTAATCAGGCATTCGCTTAATGGGATGAAGTAGCCTAAATGGGAGAGATGGGGTCATTTGTCATTTTCTCCAAATTCTCATCCTGTGTGAGCAACAGGGGCTCTTAGGGTCTGAGTACTTGCAAGCCCTTCTGACTGAGAACAAGTGCAGACTTGGAATGTGTTCTTGTGCACTGATCTCACGTGACTGGCTGGGCCTATAGAACATTCACGAACAGGACCAGGTTCTTCTGTGTCCCCTAGACAGGTGAGGTGTCTGGGCAGTACAGTTTCCTCCTGGCTCGGGGGCTTTGCTTTGGGACCAATGGGCTTGAATTGCAGTGTTGGCAGTCAAGGCCACCTGCATAGATCTGAGTATGATTTTCAATAAGAGCGAAGAGGGGTGGATTTAGAGCAAACTAGAAATATGCTTAAAATAATGTGTAGGATAAAAGGAATGCAGAGAAGTAGCAAATACAAGGAGGAGAGATTCTGAAATTGATGTCAACTTTCATTGGTACATATTGCTCCTTAAACCAGGGTCAAGAAAATTTTAATTCAACAAATTAATTTTCTCTGAATGAGTCCTGTAAACAAACAGTTATAACAGGTGTACTCCCTTCACATCAAAGACACAAAAATCAATGGCTCCTGTGGGGGTCATAATCTGATGAAGGGGACCGATTTTTGAAATACTAATTATTCTAAAATAAGAGCTATAGAGATATATGGAAAAGCCATAAGCATACTGTTTGATCAGTCAATGTATCTATTTGATATCAATATATCTGTTTGATCATCAGTGTGTCTCCAAAGCTCAGCATATTACTTACATACCTTAGGCATACAGTGGTATTTGTAGGGTTAAAATGGAGATTTTAAGGCCGCTGTTATGATACTAGACCTTAAATGCCATGCTAAAAAATAATAGAATTGCAGATGTATAGAAGAGGTAGTTTTGGATATCTTTTGAATATGCAATCAACTCAGTGATGGCTTCTGATGTCTTGCCCGACACCAAGGAACCCTAGTTGACATCCATAGTCAAGGACACTGCTGTCTTCACTGACTTGTCTTCTTACGAAAGGACGACATTGCTACCGTAATCCCTGGAGCTGCTCCTCGCCTGGAGCTGATTTCTTTGTGTAGGTATGTGGTTTGACAGTACAGGTTCCTTACCACATTTGGCTACCTATTCTTACCTATTTCCTAAAAATGCTAACTTCTCTAACCAACTCAGAATTTGTAAAGTGGAAGAAAGGAAGAAGGGAAGGGAGGAAGGGCAGGCCAGGGAAAGAAAATATTTACAGCAATATTAAAAGGCCAATCTAGGTAAAACTTAAAATATATACTTAGTTATAGCAAGTATAACAGAGTTCAAATCTAGTAAGTCAAAGATCATTTTTGAGATTTAAAATAATTTTAGCCAAAGGAGACAGGAAACTTATGGCAAGTGATTTAAAATAGAGTTATTTGTTAAAAATAAAAACAATATATTTTAGTTACTTTCTGTTCAGAAATAGTTCAATTATGATTTGATTATTGCCATTTTACAGATGGGAAAGGAGCATTTTTAGAAGAGTTTAGAAACTGAATGCAGGTCATGTGACTGTGTGTTCCTTGCTTGCCTTACTATAGACTTCATCTTGTTATTACAGTCAGATATGACTTACTCAAATTTTTCTTGGGTTTAGTTCATTTTCTTTAAATTTAGCGTAACTTTTCATGATCAAGGATCCATGCCAAAAACTAGTCTATTTTTTTTAACGGTACCCATATGAACAGCCTGCTTCTTTGATAGAATCAAATCAAAAGGAAGTGGGGGAAACATTACTTGATCAATGTACGCTTGGGAGAAGTTCACAGTGCCAACATATAACTTTCAACCAGGTATTTCAAACTTGTACAAATGAAACCTCAATAGCATTCACTCCATTGAAGATAAAAATCAATAAAATATGTCTAATCTAGAAGAACAGTGCCCTTTGATTGTGTGACTTCAAAAGGTGTTGAAATTATGCAGAAGCAACAGTTTCATGCATTTTTAAACTATTTTCAGAAGTATTCATGCTTTGGGATTATCTGTTTTCCTTCAGATTTTTTGAATCATTTTCTAACATGTTTAGTTGTCTTCATCTTTTATCCTTACACCATGACATTTTATCACATCGTGAGACACCTGCTCCAGGCGACTCTTTTCTCTCGAGTATGCTACCACCTAAGAACTCATTGAAAAGTAACAGGCAGGCTACCTTCAGTTAAAAACAAGTCTCTCTATTCTGTGACGGATGCTTGGATTCATTTAAATCATTCCCTCAAATTATGCAGAGCTAGAAATAAAGACTGGTGGGCACATTTATTAGTCATTTATTGGCTAGCATGAAAGATGGTTTCTTTTCTTCTGGAAATGTAGCATTTAAGAGATTAGAAGGGCCTGGATATGTGGAGGATCATGTTGTAAGAGATTTAAATGTCAGATGTATCTTTGAAAGCTACAGTGTTGCCAATTAACCACCAAAGTAATCTATGAAAAATTAATGGTGTTGCTCATGAGATAACTGAAAACAAAAACAGGAAAAGAAGGCCAGTGTTTTGACAAAAGCATTTTTATTTTATTAAAGTTTTCCTAATTCCTTCAAACCACAATAATCTTTTTCTAAGAGTAGTAAGTAAACAGTATGGAAATAAACAGAAAGTAAAACATACAACCGATGTAGGATCCACTCTATATGTCTACATAAATGCAATTCCATGTAATTTGCCAATTTAGTTAATGCATATCCAATATTTTAAAGGGGGCTACTGAATGTACAGTCCATATTACCTCTTTTTCAGGACAGCACTGTAACCCAAGTTTCCATCAGTGTTTTCTCTGTTTGGGTGCTGTATGAGGTGAGAGGGCTTTCATCAGAAGTCACAGAAGGTCTGCAAGTACACAGTTTCAGCTTGGAAGCAGCAGTATCAGGAAGCATTCAAGGAACTAGGCACCCTGTATCTATTTGTTCTGAAATCTACAGAAAGCTCTCATGTTCTCCTGCCACTTTATCATCACATGTATGCTGCCATACCTCCTGGTATTGCATCTTTGTGTTCAAAGAAGAGAAAAAAATGTGGACATCAGAAGTTACTTCTCATGATACCTCTGCTATGAGAAACCAAAAGCTTTCCTGCCAACGACTCCCAAGCCCTTGAAGATTTCCCTCTATGCTCAAATGGCCAGAATTTTGTCACATGGCCACCCTTGGTTTTAAGGACAAATAAAACTGAGAGTATCTGGCAGAGCAGAGTGGCCTTACTGTGACCGGCAGAGACTGACCAGGATATATCCCTGCGATCAGATACTTAATGGCCCTAAACAAGATTAGGGGTTTGTTGCCAAGGAAGAAGAAGAGAGAGAGTAGCCTATAGGTTTACTAAAAATGAATACAATTCTTTAGAGGAAACTGATGGCTTTCAATGCTGTTTGTAATATACTACTTTATGATCCTTGACGCCAATATATAATATGAACAAAAATATCGTGTAGGTCAAATTTTAAGAGAATGTAAAGATGATCTACTGTTGTAGACTGTGCTAGGAGCACCCTCCTATATCACTCCACAACATTCCCTCACAGAGTTTTATTTCTTGGAGATGATAGAGAGATTCAGGATATACACATTTCAATAAATAAAAAAGGGTATTTATCTGTAACTACAATTTGGCAGCCAATGTGATAGTAACTGTTACATATGCTTCATATTTAATTCTCAGAATAATAAGTAGGGTATCCATAAGCATAAGTACTTGTATATCAATAAACAGAGACTCAGAAAAATTAAATAATTTACTCATTTTGACATATTATTAGTAAGAGCAGAAACAAAAAATTAGAAGAGGTTTCAATAGATGAGTTTTTCTCACATGATTTAAATTAACTGTTAGTTATGCTTGCTGAATAAATTGAGATGTAATAGGAAGGTTGGTACATGTTTGTTTATTCTTCTAAGAAATGAATTTTGAGCATTACTAGAATAGGTTAAACACTCAAAATATTAAAACAATAATATGTAGGGTAAGTTCCTTCTTCCAAGAATTTTTCAGATTAGAGGAGTGTATAAACACAGGTATGGCACTGTTGTGTTTTTTAGAGATGTTATGAAAAGGGTGTTTATACTATAGTATCAGAACAATGAGACAGTGCAAGCCCTTCTAACCCTACCATGAGCACCTTGGTTATGTATCTGAGCAGAATCAGATCTGTGTGTGTGTCTAGGTACCTGTGAGTCTGCATGCACGTTGGGGAGGGCTTTAGAAGTATGACCGAGGCAAGGCCAACAATAGCAAGAAACTATAGGACTTCATTATAGCTAAAACATGAAAGTATAAATAGAGACTTGTATGTGGACAGGAATACTTTGTGTTGTCCAAGCATCTTTAGGATCATAGGACTAAGCTCCATTATATCTGTATAATAGATCATTCCCCTTGTAGAGTAGGAAATGAGTCTGTGGTTACCAGGAAAGTGGGCATGAAGAATAGTTGCCAAACGCTACAAGAGAGTGGATGGATTGAGTTGAGATAATAGAAGGATTTGAGATGGAGATGTGTGAGTGGATTCTGGGAGGGTGAGTTGTCAAGGTGTATGAGGCTATCTTCATAACTCCACAGTGTGTTTATCTTTATTATCATTTAATCAACTATGATATATGTGTGTTTGTAACTTTATGCTGTAGCACTTCATTGCTCTTTCACGGACCCCCGCTCAACCTTCCTGCCAGGGGTTCTATGTGTGCTGTCAATCTAAGCATCATATCTTTGCTCAGATCTGAAAACCTCCCAGCCATGAACTCTAAGAATGTCATCCTTTCATCATTCCTTGAGTCTGGAATTCTTTTTGTTATCAGTCGTGGTGGTACTGGGAATTGAATTCAGGGTTGCTCGACCTCAGAGCTACCCCCACCCTGCCATTTTCTGTTTTTTATTTTGAACTAGGGTCCTACTAAGTTGCTAAGGGTCTCGCTAAGTTGCCAAGGCTGGCCTCGAATCTGCGATCCTCCTTGTTTCAGCTTCCAAAGGACTGGGATTATAGGGGTCCACCATCATCGCCCAGCCAGTTTGGAATTCATATCAAATATTTAGCATAGTTCATTGTGAGACTTTTTAACCCTTGAGTAGATTTTAAGAAGTAAATAAGCAAATAAATGTTATTTAATAAATTTAATAAATAGGTTATGATGAACCCTGAACTTTAAAACAGGACTTTTTTTTTTGACTGTTGAAAATGATGGACATTTTCAGGATTGATCTTATTTTTCTTAGGACAGCTTAGGCCCTGTATACTCTGCAAGTGCCAGCTTTCTATTTTTTATTAGGTATTGAATGGAACAATTTCAGTACTCTAGAGTGCTAGTACTGTGGCATGAACTACTTTAGTCCCCGTGGAAAGGAAGTCCATTTAAAGAACATTAAGGTATTATGTCCCAACTTAATGCCTACTTGTCAGGGTGAGTAGTTCAAAAATATTAGAGTTGGCTCTCAAACACAGCTTTATTTTTAACTACAATATTTTATATAGTGTAAAGGTCTATGTTAATGGTCAAATTTGTTTTTAGTTCTTTGGGACATTTTATTTTTTTTCCCTAGCTCTGTATGCCTTGGAGATGGCAGAAAGACTCTCTTGTCCCCCCATCACACACACATGCATTATACTTGAAAGTCTATAGAGCCATGGTCACAGTCTCCAACTGCAGTATTAAGTCCTCTGTAGTAGTGAGCATTCTCCAGTGATACATGACAGAAAGTCAATGCAAACTAGCTCAGGTTCAAAATGAGATTTATCGGTCCACGTACCCAGGAAGGGCAAGGGTGAAACTGAGGTTGAGTGGAACCAGGAAATTGAATGTCTTCAGGATTCATTCTACATCAGTCTTTTCTCTTTTTCCTTTTAGGTTAATTCAGTTATATTCTATTGCAGCAGGCCTCTCTACATAAGGGATATGTTGTTGATAGTTCTAAATTCACAATAGCAACTTCATGGCCTATCAGATAATATCTTCTATACTAGTTGTAGTTAGTAAAATTGTGGAGAAAAGTCAGGTTTTATGGTTTGGGTCATATTTATTTCCAGATTTTGGGAAGTGGATTTTTATAACAGTAGAGTAAATGGAGGAAATATGAGAGAAAGTAGACACATGACACACACACAACAGACACCAGACACATGCACAGATGTGTATGCACACATGTGTATAGAAGAAATAGCAAGCTCTGGATCAGCATTTGCAGATGCTGGTGGAGCACCTGTGTAGTCCCCTTGTCCTCCATGGTTTGTCTTCTCATTTTTCATCTTTTATTTTCTTTAATATGTGTAGTGTACAGGCTGTGTCTGGTTCAATAAGTGTTTTTTTAAGAAAGTGTAGTTTTCAGAGTACTACTCTTAATATATATATATATATATATATATATATATATATATATATATATCCCTCCCTGAATTACTTTCCCATTCATTCCTCCCTTATAGTGTTGTCTACTCCAACACGTAAGGAAATTATTTTCCTCCTACACTCTTAGTAATGATTAAAGTGAGCACATAAATCTGTTTTATCTGACATTTTTATATGATGAGCTGTCACACATAGCTGTGCAGGGTGGACATGGCACAATTCTAAGGGGTTCTATTCTCAATGACTATGAAGTGACTAGTTTCCCCATTAGTTACAAAATCTACAAATATTTGTTCATTGCTATTAACAATTTTTTTGCTATGAAAATGCTATTTAACTTCAAATACTGGACATTTAAGTTTTCCCTAGAACATCCTTAGTTTTGATCCACAAAGCAGATCCAAAGGGTTTCCTCACTTACTGCCCAATATTGGGTCTCTGATCCTTATGTCCTGCACAAATTGAATGTCTTTCTACCCAATTTAGTATGTCATATCAATAAGAGACATAAACTTTGAAGAAATTAACATTAGAAGTGTGAAGCATCAAAAATATCTTCTCAGTTCTTCAGTGATCAAAGAGCAACTAATATCAAGTGGAAATTCTACTAAGACTATTTTCACATTTTCTATATTCCTGAGCGTTCTGTGAAGCCCAGATGCATAAATTTATGCAGTGGCTTTAGTCAATGTTTTGTTTGTTTGTTTTCATTAGTGGCCTCACTACTTTTCACTGCCACTCTAAAGCCTAAAATAACTCAGAGGATGCACCTGCTAATGAATATTAGTTCCCTCAGTTACTGTCTAGAAGCCATTAGATTAGCTTCTATTCTAGTGCACACGTGTAGTAGTATATACGTATAGTATATGGTTATTCACGTTTCTAGATTAATATCTCAAACATAGCACATTTATATAAAGCCTTTATATAAAGGCTTATGCTTTCAAATTTGGATACACACTTAATATTTATTTTAAAACATTCACCTCTCCAAAAATGTCAACACACTGTTGTTGAGTTTTCCAGGTGTATGAGTTTTCTCTTGCTGCATGACAAGTTACCATCCATGTAGTGGATTAAAGCAACACCCACTTATTATCTCACAGCACTGAGGAGAGAAGTGTAGGCTCTGGCTTCCCTGCTCAGAATCTCACAAGGTGATGCCAGCGCTGGGTTCTCATGTGAAGTCTGGGATCCTCTCAAAAGCTTGCATGGTGGTGGCAGGATTCATTTTCTTCAAGGTATAGCTCCGAGGTCCTTATATCCTAGCCTGTGGTCAGCAGAGGCCACCCTCAGCTCCTGGTGGCTTTTGTATTCCTTGCCATCTCACAGCAAGCCAGCCAAGGAGAATCTGCTTTGCATCAAATCCCTTTCAGGCTTTGAAGCATCTTTCTCATCAGAAGAGCCTTGTCTTTTATAAGGGCTTACCTCATTCAGTTAAGCCCAGGGAGGACATCCTCCCTAGCTTATAATCAATTAATTTGGGGCTTTAATTATAGTTGTAAAATGCTTTCACAGAAGCACGGAAAGAAGTATTTGATGAATAACTGGAACAAGGTGTGTGTTACACTAGATGCTGGAAATCGTAGGGACTTTGTAGAATTCTGCCTACTACACCAAGGTAGAGAGCTTCATTTACTCCTTTCACTAATTTCCTGTAGTAAAAATGAGAACATACTTTACTCTCAGTGGAATTTACTATTATTTGTATAGAATAGTTAAAAAATGAGAATAAGTATAATTTATAGTATGTAGAACATACATAACTATAAATCGATGATCATATGGCTGAGTTAAAAATCACTATAACAAGTCAAAAGGAGTAAGTTGAAGCATATCAAATCCTTTGTATGTATTGCTCAAACACTGTAAGAAATATGATATTAAAACATATGGGGAACAATTTATTATCTATTGTTTCTTTTTTATTCTATCATAGTTCATCATGCCCAAAGTTTGAAAATTAAAATTGTTTTCCAAGGTAGAAGAAAAATAATGACAGATCTCTAATTTTCCTTTCATTGCCACAGTAAATTTAATTTTTTCAGCTGAATATTTTGGTGCTTTCTTTCAATACCAGGCTTATAGTACTACCTTTTAATTTTTTAATTGTGATGTTATATATGTATTGATACTTGCTTCTTTGGATGATAATAGTTATCATTTCTTTTCTGTCAAACAGATAAAAATTTTTCTGTCCTTTTATCTTCCCAATATAATTATATTGTTAATACAATTATATTAATATTTGAGATGTATTATTAGTAGGTAAATGTTACATACCAATAAGCATGTAGCATTCTGTAATTAGATTTCTACATATATATGTATTTTTACTGATATTAAAAATTATTATACTGTGTGTGTTTCAATCTCTTTCTCTTTTATTTTTAACATTTTAAAAAGACAAATCACCAATTTCTTATAAGTTCCTACCATTCTATTTGTTATTGTTTTAAGATTTGATAGCTGTAACTTAGCTAGATAATATTTAAGTATTTAAGTTTTTAAAAAATGTCAACCTTAATTGAAACACTAGTGTGGAACATCCTTGGTCAGTATTTTATGTGAAATATAATGAAATAAATGGCTCATCTATAGTGTTTGAACTAAGTAGGTACAACAAAATGAAATCCACATTAGACATATATTTCAAGCAAACTATAGAATTTCATGACTCACATCACAGAAAAACTATGAAACTGGTTTTTAACTACCCATCATTATATAGTTCTTTCTCTAGGAAATTGAAGACTGACAACCTTGTTTCCATCTGGAAACGTCTAACATCTGTGGCTGTAAACATCAAAACACAGCTGTTTCGGTTCTGAGTAAGCACTCCAATTTATTTATTTTTGACTTTAAAAAAATCTTCAGTTTTCATCAAACATCATAGTTGTTAAGTCATGTTCTTACAGCAGGAGGAAAAACAATTAAGAGAAATCACTCTATCAAGCATTTAAGAACGATGTTCTTTCTTGTATTTAATTTAAATGGAATATAATCTCACTTCAGTTTTTTGAAAAATGTATTTTATTGTTGTTCCTTTTTGTTTTATTTTCTTTTGTTTAGACACCACAGAATTTAAAGCTACAGGGATACTAGAGATCCTTGAGTACATTTTACAGATAAAATCTTATTAAAAAAACCACACAACTTTCAAGGGGGCAAATTGAGCTACTCAATGTCAAGGGGTGGAAGAGCCTTATTCTAGTGTATTGATAGAAGTGTTGAACATTACTTTTAACAAGAAAACTTTCTACTAGACTATTTTTAGCATCTTGGCAAAAAATTAAATTTTAATTATTTATTATTTTTAAATGATTCCATATAAAATTAATTTAATAATTGATATTAAAAGTTTTCCATATTATACATGGAAAGTTTTGTATATACATGGTAGTTTTATTGATCTGTAAACAATGTGAAAACTTGAATTATATTCATGATTCTTAATAATATTTCTAATTCAATTTCAGCTAGATTAGTTTTCTTTTTTATGGTGGGGGGACACAGGGAATTGATCCCAGGAGTGTGTTTTTCAGTGTTGGTTCTCCACAGGTGCTCACCACATTTAATTCTCCACTTTCTTGTTAAACTCTCTGAAGATGTATGGTTTCTGACCTCTTTAATTTTGTATTGCTTCTTCATTTAAAGTTAAGCCCTGTGATGGATATATTGCTTGGTCTTTCTATCTTCTTTGCTTCAGTCTAGTAGACAGAATCATCCTGAGCTCCAGGCTCTGCAGTGTGAAGCCTGAATCCACCAAATCCAGAGTTCAAGTCAACGCCTCATTCCAGTTTCCTCAGCTGCCACCTGTCAAGAAGGGGAAGATAAGGAATCCCTTAACCTGAAGAACTTGGGACCTTTGGTTGTACTGGTCTTTAGGACTTAATGCCACTGATCTAGTAAAGCCAGGTTCTAATTACCAACACCACTGATTCAAGTTTTTAAGTTCTTTGCAAATTTTACAGGTTGTAGTTTTAGCCTGAATCCTGAACTCTGATGCTCCTGAGGAGCCAGGTCCTAAGCCAGAAAATTCTCTCCTGCAGTGTAAGAGTGCGTCCAGGCAGCACAAAATCAAGCTGTGTTGGAAAATACTAAAAATCAAAGGCCACACCAAACTGGGGCCACCAAAGTGCCACCAGCACCCTCATAGTAGTTATTCTTCCTACAACTATTATGATCAAAGGTAACCTTGTGATATTTCCACTTCAGATATGACTAGTAGGTTTTAAACTCTGAACTTTCTTCAGAAAGAAAAGGAGGATTCTATGATGTACATGCCATAGCTAGTTTCAATCTACATTGCTAACACTTGGAAAATAATGATTCCTAACTTATGTGCCTTTGTAAGAATTAAATGCATTAAGATACTTATACAAGTGCCTAGCATATTTAATATAAAATTTATAATAGCAACTATTTGTGAAATAATATGTATTTGTATACTAAGCAGAGTATGTTGTCATGCACATATTCTTTGTATAAACACATAATTTTATTGACATATACAATGTAATCGATGCTATGCAATATTTGTAATGCTAAATATAATCAATATTTAATTTATTATGCTATCATGACCTGCACAAACATGCTATTTTCTTCTCTCTTTCAGGAGATTGTGCTACAAAAGGCTCTGACAGTTTCCTTGAGAGATGTCCAAGAGAGCTGTCTATCAGCAAGGATGGATTCAGTGATTCAATAAGTTGTGACATTTTTGACATTTTAACACAGATACCAAAGGGTATTATTCCAACATTTCTGTACAACTAAAGACCTCAACTAGAAGCCCAATATTACAAATTGACACAAGATCCTGAAAACTTATAATCAATCATTGATACTCCAATAGACTAAGAGGAACTTTCTTATATCTTTTGAAGAAATGTATGCCATCTCTCTCTCTTCCCCCTCCATAGCCAGTGATCAAAAAGAACATTCAATGCTAATTGCCTTTATCTATTACCTGTGGCCAGAATGGAGCAGGAGGTGGCTGGGCTGAACCATCATGCCATTAGTTGACTCAAAGTTGACACTAACACATGGATGCCCATTTGGAAACTTTCAAGTCACGCTTCTAGGAGAATAGCTCTTACCTTATACAAAGACTTCAATTATCAGTCCTAAGAACAATATCTGTGACATGGTAAAGCCACTAGTCTGTTACAAAGAAAAAAATAGCTTTCTGTTCTGGACTAAGACCACACTAGCCTTTTAACCCTCAGTTGAATTCGTTGGCTATTCTCTCTTCCCACACTCACCAGACCAATTCTTTCTTGATGAAGAAGAGGCTGATGATATAAAACTTTGGATTGTTGGGAGAGAAGAAATTGTTGAGAGGGGAGAAATTGTTGGGAGAGAAGAAATGAATCATAAGGATGCATTTCTAATTTTTCAGATTTTGTCGACTATTCCATGATATCCTATATATTAGCCTGTATAGAGCTCCAATTTAACTTTTCATTCTAAAATCCCAATGGATTAAAAATAATTGTCCTCTTTACATTTTAATAGCTTGATATTAAATCTATTCAACTTTATTGGCCTATATAGATAGTGTAATTTCAATAGGTAATTCAGAGGCTAAAAGAAGACATGTATATATGTCCTGGAAGGAATTTAAATATTACCCCTAAAACTCTGTTTAGTGGAAGATGATGAAATAGTTCTATCAGAGAATAATAAAGATAAAATTTGAAAGCATATCCCTCAATTTAGTTATATATTTCATTGAAAACTGCTTGCTTTATTGAAAAATAAGTTACTTGTATTACTTCAATTTCAAATATTGAAATTTTTTATTGGTCTGTGCCCTACTAAAGTTAATTTAATAATTGAAAATACAAAGTGAAAAAGAAGGTATCTCTTTTCAAAAAATACTGTCTGCTGAGCATGGTGGCACATGCTTGTAATCCCAGTACTTGGGAGGCTGAGACAGGAGAATTGCAGATTCTTAGCCAGCTACTTAGAGAGGCCCTCCTCAACTCAGTGAGATCCTGTTTCAAAATTTAAAAAAATAAAAATAGGGCTGTGGGGTGTAGCTTGGAGGTAGAATGTCCCTGGCTTCAATCCCCAGTACCACAAAAAAAGAAAAAATTGTCTGCTTCACAGATAATTCACTTTGGAATTAAATAGAATAAAGAATCTGGCCTTAAATTTTATCTTCTTTTAATAATTTAATAAATATGTATTATGGTCTTCTATTTTATACACAAAAAATCAGTGATGTGTGAAATTGAAACAGATGTTGGATATTAAAGAACAATCCATGGTATACTTTGAAAAGAAAGGAAATATTCTTGTGCTTGCTTATAATGTGCTGCATAAATAGTAAAGCCATTTAAAGCTCAATATCCATAATCTCAAACTTTCTAGAAGGAAATAACACCCAATAAATAGAACAAGTGTTAGTCCAAGGTCACCATAGAAATTAAAGATAGATGTTGGATTCCATCATCTGTAAATTGTCAACTCTGTCAACTATATCCTACTATATCACATGTGAAAGAAATGCTCTTTTCTCAGCTAGCAGCCCAAGGGATAAAAATGAGAACAATTTTGAGAAATATTGTCTGAATATTTTGTCACTAGGTACTTCTGTTGGTGACATAATGGGCCTAATTTGGTAGTGGTGGAGTCAGGTTCCTAGATTTCAACCTTTATGCCATTTTGATAGAAGTATTAAAAATTTTGGTACTGATCTTGAAAATTATTATTTTTTTAATTTAACACTAGCCGGGCGTTATGGCGCACCCTTGTAATCCCAGTACTTGGGAGGCTGAGACTGGAGGATCTGGGTTCGCGGCCAGCCTCAGCTACTTCGTGAGGCCCTCCACAACTTTGTGAGACCCTATTTCAAAATAAAGAATAAAAAATAGGGCTGGGGGTATAGCATGGAGGTAGAATGCCCCTGAGTTCAATCCCCAGTACTGCAATAAATAAATAAATAAATAACACTATACAAATGCATGGTTCTTAGCTTAAAAGATAAAAATAGATGCTCAACCCAGTTTTGCTAGGTTTGAATTCTAGTTCTGCCATATATTAGCTACATAAACTCAGTCAAGTTATTTAATAATTTCTGATGGTTTTGTTAGCTATAAGAGTTTTTGTCCACTAGGGAGCAATGATACATGCCTATATCTCAGAGACTCAGGAGGCTGAGGAAGAAGAATCAAAAGTTCAAGGCCAATCTCCCTCAGCAATATAGCAAGACTTTGTCTCAAAATGAAAAATAATAGTGCTGGGGATATTGCTCAATGGTAGACTGCCCTGGGTCCAATCCCCAATAACTGCAAAATAATAATAATAGTAGTAGTAATAATAATAATAATAATAATAATAATAATGGTGATGATGATGATATATAGTTTTTATTCATAAATAACTCAAAAGCAGTGTCTCCTACATGATAGGAGCCATATGTGTATTATCTCTAATTATTGCTTCATTTTCCTTTTTATAGACTTGCTAATTCTGGGACAAAAAAGCACCTCATGAGGGGTTTGGTATAAGGTGTTTAAAAAGATCATTTTACTACAGATAGGGATGTTTACTTGCTTTTAGCCTTAGCTTTCCAGAGGATATTTTGACCATGAGAGATAGAACACATGGTGTACATAACATGATGCACGGCTATCATAGATCCAGAACAAAGAATACACACATTCCTTGCTGTAGGGATAAGCAAGAAATAAGTTATTTTTAAGATGCATAATAAAATATTGAAAGTAACTGATATCGCATAGCTAATTGGAGAGATATAGATGTAGTATGGTAAAGAATATTTAAAAACAAACTTTTTAGCATTTACCAATACGATGTCTGTTTAAAAATTTAAGAGGAAAGAAAATTTCTACAAAGGTAGATGAAGGAAAAGATAAGGAACAAGGAGAAGAATCCTTCCAGAATTGGAAAGCAATCAATGACTGAAGTATAGGCTAGGTTTATATTCATATTCTACAAAGAGGAAACACCTGCATAATAATCATGGGAAATGTTAATTTTTAGGAACAAAATGAACTTGAACATCTTTCATTGTCTTCCTCCTTTTCATTCTTTGTGATTTTAAATCACATCTTACATGTTTACAGTGGCCATCCTTATTTCATTCCTTTTCATTGAAGACTGCGTTATTTAATCAAATTGAAAATTATATCTCTGGTGTCTGGTATACATCTGGAATCTTGTTCAAATAGCATGAAAGTTATTTAGCCAAGATAATATCTTCAGTAATAATTGCCCACGCTGGTCATGAAAATCTGCCTGCTTTGGGCATGATGGTGCATACCTGTAATCCTAGTATTTAGGATGCTGAGACAGGAGGATCTCAGGTTTGCGGCTGGTTCCAGCAACTTAGAGAGGCCTTCAGCAATTTAGTGAGATCCTGTTTCAAAAATAAAAGTTATGATAGGGCTGGGGGTATGGCTCCAAGGCAGAACATCCCTGGGTTCAATCTTCAGTACCATATGTGCATGTGTGCGTGAGTACAAACACGCACACACATACACACACACACACACACACACACACACACACACACACACACACACATACTTCCTGGTTACAGCACTGTATCTCAATTAGCATTATTTCCTGATGGGGTAATTTAATAGGTAAAAGAATGTAATTTCTAAAAATATTTTATTCCTTAAGAGACATATTTGAGCTTATTGTGAATTGTGACTCCATGGAAGGTGGGAAGGAAATATTTTGTTAAATTAAGTATTATCCATTTGTTAAATGGACAATAATAAACTAGACATAACAACAAATATTATTGAAGGTCTACTCTTGCTTATTTACATTGAAAAATGAGAAATATTTGGAGGGAAACACTATATTGCATTCATAGTATTATATAACTATTAATACTTCATTGCTTTCTTTATCCATTTTTCAGATAACTCCCTTTTCTAACAAAAAGTACTCTCCTCTCCTAAGGAGCATATTTAGGATAGAAGCTTGTAAAATACAGGAGTTTCACAAGTGTTCAAAGGAAACTATTCAGAAATGATGACAAAACAAATCATGCCCAGTGTTATAGTTAGATATAAAATGTCCCCTAAAGAGTTCATTTATTAATGTTTGGAGTTGATGTAATTGAATCATTAGGGTTGTAATCCAAGTAGTGGATTACAGTGGTGACCCAGGCCAGTAGGGTGTGGCTGGAGGCGGGTCCCTGGGGGTGCGGCCTTGGGATTATATAAATGGTTCCTCCTCTCCCTACTCTCTCTCTTGCTTTTGGACCCATGATGTGAGGAGCATAGCCCACATGCTCTCCTTCTCTCTGCCTCTTGCCGTCATGCCTCATGATCTGCGGTCCCCAGACTCACACTGACTGAACCTGAAACCATAAGAAAATAAGTCTTCCTTCCTGTAAGCTATGTGGTTAGGTCTTTAGATTATGGCTATAGGAATGCTGACCAGAACAGAAAATGGTACCAGGGAAATGGGATTGCTGCTATATCTGAGTCTGACCATGTGGATTGTGACTCTTTGGAATTGGCTTATGAGAGGAAATTGGAAGGACCAGAATGTGGCTAGAAAGGCAGATGGTAAAAACTGTGCTCAGGAGATTTGGGATGGCAAAGAGGACTCCATAGGGGAATGGAGAAGAGGCCATGTGTGTTACACTTTGGCAAAGAACTTATCTGCATTTTGCCCCTGTCCTGAAACTTTGTGTAAGGCTGAATTTAAAGATGGTGGGCTAAATGAACTGGTGGAGGAAATATCCGAACAGCAAAATATCCAAAATGCATTATGGATATTGATGTCTGTATTCAGCGAACCGAACACTGAATTTTGGGAGTAGAAAGCAAAGCAGAGAGACTTTACAGGTTTGCAGTTTGGCTGAAAGGCATGTGTGAAGCTGGGGCTCAGAGATAATGTCATTGAAGAAAGTAAGATGGCTGAAAGGAAGGAGGAAACGGTGGTCATGAGGGAGGCAGCAGATGGAGCTGGGGCCATGGGCTGCCCAGATAAAGTTGGGACCAGGAGCACCCCACATGGACTTGGGGGCCTCCATGATGTGAGGAGCACAGCCCATATGCTCTCCCTTTCTCCTCCTTCTGCTGCCATACTCTGAGATCCACAGTACCCAGCCTCACATGGACTAAACCTGAAACCATAAGAAAATAAATCTTCCTTCCTCTAAGCTATGTGGTCAGGTCTTTAAATTATGGCTATAGGAATGCTGACTAGAACACCCAGAAATCACCTTTAGAAGTGAACGGATCCAGAGGCAAATGTTCCAGGTGCTGTGTACATACATGTTTCTATCACACTAAACCTCAATATAATGTATGGTTAAAATACATCAATAAAAGTCTATTTTAAAAAGTTAATGGCTTTTGTTAGGTGTTCCAAATATTTATCAGTTGGTTGGCTCATATTTTAAACTCAGGGTTGCAGTTTTTGCATCATATTTGAAATGTTATTTCTTTGCTACAACTGCTTTAATCTAAACTAAGTATTGTATTGTTTCATATTATTTTGCCATATAAACTTATTTATATTGGCATAACTGATATATAATATGAATTATTTTATGAACCTAATATTTTAGTTTTATATTTATGTGGCACTAATATTTGTTAATACCTTTTATATTATTAAATGAAATATTATCTATTAACATCATGACTTATTATTATATTTATATATCTAGAATATATTTAAGTTGTTTTACAATACAATATTAAAATTTAATAGTTTATCATATTTGTAATAAATGTCTGTCAGAAAGGCTACTAGACTTATTTACTTAATATTTTCACAATTTTTAGAGAAAAATAGAATATTCATATTATACTTTTAAAAATGTAACATTTAAGATAGTAATTTGAAAAATATTTTTATTGTAATTAACATATTTGGAAATAAAACTATAGAGTAGAACCTTGTGTTTAAAGGTGGTAATATAAGCCAGACGTGGTGGTGTACGCTTGTAATCCCAGTACTTGGGAGGTTGAGACCGGAGGATCCAGGTTCATGGCCAGCCTCAGCTACTTAGTGATGTCCTCCGCAACTTAGTGAGATCCTGTTTCAAAATAAAGAATTAAAAAAAAATAGGGCTGGGGGTGTAGCCCAGAGGTAGAGTGCCCCTGGGTTCAATCCCCGGTACCGCCAAAAATAAATAAATAAATAAATAAATAAATAAATAAATAAGTAAGTAAATAAATAAATAAACAAATAAATAAATAAATAAATAAATAAATAAAGGTGGTAATACATTCCTGGTGAATTTGTGTTAAGAGAATAGTGGGGTTTTTTTATCACAAATGCTACAATTTTTAATGTAATATACTCCATTTTGTAATCAATAAAGTTATTGCTGTACAAAATGGAGAAATAAATCTCTTTGGTATTAGAAGTCATTGATGTAACATATTAGTATTATTTATTTTATTTCATGGAAAAATATATTACTTTAAAATGAAAGTTAGAGCATATGGAAATGAAGCATATAAAATATTAGCAATAACAAATCATGTATCAGGGCTCTACACACATACCAGGACACTTTGTTGTCTCCTTAATATACTTATCAATTACAAATAATATGAATGTTTACTCTCCACTGACACATTAAAGATATGGTTAAAAGGCAAATGTGCACTATTTAAAATGACATTAAGACCACTATGTTAATAAAGCAATGGAAATAGATGTTAATGACTACACGTTTACAGCCACTATTTAAAATATGAAAATTATTTTTATATTTTGTTTCCATTATTTTATTCACAAATAACATGCCTTTGAAAAGACAGCTTTTAAGAAAAATTAAATAATATTACATTAGTATAGACATCAAAGAATAATAGTGTTTGTGTGGGCATGTAGCCTGACACCAGTAGATACTTAACCAATATAATCTGGAAGTAGATTAAGCAAAATTCATTCCCATTTATATCTATAATATAAAATGCTCATTTTAATTCTTAGGTCAATAAAACAGTTGTAACAGTGTTTAAACCTCTGACTTTTTCATTGGATACTGCAAATTGTAATTACCTACTTTTATGGGGTACAAATTGATGCTATGATACACGAATACACTATGGAATGATCAAATCATCTTAAATAACATATCTATCACCTTGAATGCTTATCATCTCTTCCTTCTGTCTAACTGAATATATTGTACCACTGATGAACATCTTTCTCTTTTTCCCACTCTACAGCCTCTGTTAACCACAATCCCCTCTTGGGAAAGCTCTACATTTAATAAACTGGCTTATAAATTGAATCATTATGTTCTAGTACCATCATAGTTCTTTCAAAGAAAATATTCCATAACTTAATTGTAAGTAAGGAGGGCTATGCTTAGACATTTCAGAAAACAGCCAGACCTCCCCCCACCAAAAAAAAAATTGTGACAAGCTACTCAAAATCATTACTTGAGAGACAAATAGAAATAATGCTATGAATGTATACATAATTACCAATTCCAATTTCAAAGACATGCATGGGAGGGGGAGGGACGTGGAGGGACCCAGTGGGAGGGCACCAAGAGTCCCGTGCATGTATTTTTCTGTCACTCTATACCCCAATATGATATACCATTACAATGTACCAAATTAAAAAAAAAAGATTCAATGGGGAAAAATTCAAACAAACATATAATTTTATAGCCATTTGTGTATAACACTTAGAAAATAATCATAATTTACTGAATTTTCTGACATCTGCCTTAGGAAGATGTCAGAAAATTATATTTTTCAAATATATTAGCAGAACATGAATTGGTTGCAGCCTTTTCAGAAATAATTCTAACATTTATTAAATACTTAATAATATTGCTATTGATGACATTACATTGTATTATGAATAAAATTGTATATCACATATAACATATGTGTGTACAAAAATATAATCGCCCGTGACCCAGAAATCACACATCTGGAACATATCCCAGAGATGAAAACACCCTGATCCCAGAGATGAAAACATTTGATCCGTGTAGGAGGACATTGACTAAAGTTCTATTTAGAGGGAAAGTCTCCCTCTCCTGCTACTTCGCTTGAAAGTCCAGTAATAGAAATTCTAGAGATTATCTTTTCTAACTCTCTCATTTCGAATCTGGAGAAATGAAGTTGAGCTATTAAAGTCACACAGCTGGTAACTTGCTCAGTCATATGGAGTAGAAATCCATTGACACACAGTTTCATCTTTACTGACAAGGAATTTATGTACTAACATAAAAATTCTCTTTTCAAAATTAATCTGTGAAGGTCGATGAGACATACACATGGAGGATTCTTATCATGTCGATTCTTAAACCAGAAGAGAAGACAGGAGGTGGGGAGTGGTACTTTCTTGGTGTGATTAAAAAGTACTCTCCATTATGCTTTATTAAAATGCAAGAAACCTGCTTTCAGAAAATGTTTCCAGAAAACATTTTGAATATAAGTATTTTGTTATAATAATTGTCTAATCTTAATTATAAATTTTGGGGAGTAAAGAAAAACACAAACAATATATTTAAACCATCATAAACTTTATTGATCAAGGATTATTTCAAATATAATTACTGTTAAAATGCTCTTAATGCCTATGTGTAATTGTTTTATTTTAAAATGGGACTTGTAGGATCTACTGTTTTCAATAAATTATGAAACTCTTTCATGCCATTGAATATTTGTAATATTTTATATTAATAGTTGTATTGTAGCTTATTAAATAGGTACAGTTATTTATTAAATAATTATCCATATGTGGAATTTGAATATTTCTAATAAAAGTACTTCCCAAGAATACATTGCATATATCAATTACTTTCTCAGGGTATAGCAGTACAAACAGGCTTTAAGATGAGAATTCTGAGCCGGGCGTGGTGGCGCACGCTTGTAATCCCAGTACTTGGGAGGCTGAGACCGGAGGATCCGGGTTCGCGGCCAACCTCAGCTACTTAGTGAAGCCCCCTACAACCTAGTGAGACACTGTTTCAAAATAAAGAATTAAGAAAAATAGGGCTGGGGAGGTAGAATGCCCCTGGGTTCAACCCCCAGTACCACTAAAAAAAAAAGGTGAGAATTCTGTATGTAGTTGTATTTGTTCAGTTGTTGTTAGCAAAATTTGTTTGCCAAATTATTTAAGTTTTATGTGGCAAAACTTTTCTTCCATTCTGTAGGATCTTTCATGAGATCCTCATTGTTTCCTTTGCTGTGCAGTTGCTTTGCAATTTGATGTCACCCCATTTACTGATTCTTGATTTTATTTCCTGAGCTTGAAAGGTCTTATTGAGGAAGTCTCTTTCAGTGCCTGTATGTTTGGAGAGTGTTGGTCCTGTATTTCATCTAGTACTTGCAATGTTTTGAGTCTAATTTTTATGTCTTTGATCAATTTTGAGTTGACTTTTGTGCAGGGTGAGAGATGGGGGTCTAATTTCCTTTTTCTATATATCTGGTTTCGTAATTACTAGGACAGTAAAGAAAATGAGATAGATATGCTAACAGAATACAGAGAGAGAGAAATTTAAACCACTCCGGATGATAAGAAAAGAGCGTGTTTATAGATGCTTGGATATAAATTTGATTGACAAAAATTTATTTTCCAGGAGTTTGTTCATTCTCAACTAGCAAGGTCATTAAGTAGAACAAGACATTTGCCTGTTAGATCACAGGAAATAATGTGTTTCCATGAAACTATGCAATGCAGGACATAATTCTGATTGGCATGAATTTTAGTCAGTATGGTTACAAGCATAACGAGACCTGCCTATAATTTTACTGGTAGACTGTAATTCTATATTTTTATTATATAAAATTATTTCATACTTAACAATTTCCTTGTGGTTTGTAAGAATCGATATATTTATTTTGTATGTATGAATGTGTGTATATTTTCATGAACTCAAGGACTGAATTGTCCAAAAATATCTCTGGAAATTACTTTTTTAAGGAAATTATCATTATGCTCTCCAGCTTACTATTATTCTGAAGAGCAATATTATGGGGAAAATTGTCCTATCCATTTCATGGATATTATGAATAATTGGAATCTAACCAACAATAACAATGATTTCCATAGAAATTCTGAGTAATAGGCTGCTAAGAACTATGTTGACCCTCTTTCAGTGAATGTCACATGTGGCCAATGCCTTCCAGTTTTCTGTATTAGTAAATTTTAATAAGGCCAAATGTAATGTGGTGTCACAATATTCAGCTAACTGATAGGGCATTTTAAACATAGCCTAGCTTAATATCATTTAGCCAGACAGCCAATATTCCGCAAGTGCTGTGCCAAAGAAGTTTTTCGTCCAGGATGTTACAACCAGATGGTATTCATCCAGCCATATGCTGCAGAGCCTTGATAAGCTTCATGATAGCACTGCATGTGACTCCATTCAATAGTGAAATTGACTGTGTGAATTAATACATACTGGGAGTAAATGATAGAAGTAAAGTAAGAATGTTCTACAATCAGTTGTTGCGTAACTCTGACCAGTTTTCTACTTTTTGCTTCTTTATTTAGGAGAAATAAAGTAAAATATAAATTGGGATGAGAAGATAATATTTTGTGTTTTACTAGTTACTACATCATATGAGTCTTTTACCTACTCTACAACTCAAATTCTTTTTTTTTCTCTAGTAACAAATTTATTCAACATGAAATAGAAAAACAACTTACAACATTTTCATATAGGCAAATGACATCCAACAGCAGTGAGTCAGACATCAGATGTTTGCATTCTAGATTTTTCTTAACTTTTTATGTTCATTTATTGGTGCATTGTAAATTGTAATTATACATTTTGATATATGTCAGATTCTTAATGTATAAAAATAAGACAATATAGATTATTGTTGCCCTAAAATTATTTAAAGCTTTAAGACCTACAAATATTCTGAACTTTCTTGACCAAATCCTTCCAATCTCTGAGAAGGCCACTTCTTTCCCTAAACATAGTAATATTAGAAATTCACTATTTTTTGTAATATAACAAATAAGGTACATTTTTTCCATCACTAATATATTAGCTACTGCAAGGAATCATATTCTTCTACTTAGAATTATATAATCCAACTTCTACAATAGAGTGAAATAATTGTGTGAAGTACTTAAACATATTGTATAGTTGTAAATTGGCAAAGCATATATCTATTTTAATGTCTCGTAATCTCACAGGTAGCCATTTATAGTCTCAAATGTGCAAGCTATTTATAGAATACAATAACATCTATTTTTCCATTGAGGAGAGTTTTGTATTTGTGTGTGTGTGTGTGTGTGTGTGTGTGTGTGTGTGTGTGTGTATGTGTGTGTGTGTGTGTGGTACTGGGGATTGAACTCAGGAGCATTCTATCTCCCAGTCTCAGCCTCCCAAGTATTAGGATTACAAGCGTGTGCCACCATGTCTGGCTCAGTTTTGCATTCCTTAAGCAACATTTCCTAAGTCTTCTTTTTAGCCAGTGTCATGTATTTGCATTTTAACTTATCTTGAGTAATAAATATACCCACTGGCCAATTAGTAACCAATTTAATAATTCCATTTAATCAAAGATGTATTCTAATTATGATTAATTTCATTATATTTAACAATATATGATTTATGAGACCTTGAGACTACTTCATAGTAAGAACTGCTATTTGATATATACAGTACTGTGTTTATTGCTCGGACCCCATCTTCAGAAATCTTCAATTCATATTGCATGTGTTTATTCCCTTCATTCATCTTTTGTTAAATGACAAATCTATATTCAACATGGAAATTAGAAACAAAATCAGTACAGTGCTTATACACATTTCTTTTTTTAATCTTGAAAACGGTTTTCAGTAAGAGAAAGTTTCTCAAAGTGAACATGATATTCTTTCAACAACGACAGCTAATTATGAGCAGTGAAACATTATTATAAAATATTCAAAGGAGACGTCTCACAGCTGCCATGTTAATCCTCTAAACCAAAGTTCTGTTCATGTTCTTGCTCAATAACCACCACTCATTCCCCTGTTGCTTACCAAATTAATTAAAATTATATTCAAGGCAGGATAAAATGTGTTCTCAATCTGCCATTCCAGTGTTCTGAATCATATTTCCCCTAATTGTGGCACTCATTTTAGTTAAATGGGGTATTATCAGCTATAGTACATAAACATTGCGGGCTGCTCTAAATTTGAGTCTACATGCATGTTTATGTACTCTCTTTCAACTGAAGCTATCCCTTGCCCTTAATCACTGCTATTAGACAACCTTCAAAGAATATCTGAAATGTTACTTCCTCCAGAATATCTTTGTATTACCTTTTTTTTTTCAGTACTGGGATTTAATCCAGGGGCATTCTACCTCTGAGCTACACCACCAGCCCTATTTTATTTTTTATCTGGAGACAGCATCTAAGTTGCTGAGAGCCTTGTTAAGTTGCTGAGATTGTCCTCAAACCTGTGATCTTCCTGTCTCAGCCTCCCAACTACTGGGATTACAGGCATAGGCAACCACATCTGGCCTACTATGTATTGTCTTATTATGCAATCCATTTGACTGCTTTCTATATGTGTTAGTGAACTTAATCTTTCTTTCTCTGTCTCTCTCTTGAAAATATACATTAAAATCTGCCTTCATCAAATGGGCAGCCAAAGGCTGGAAGTCTCCTTCCTTTTCCTAGTTTTCTAATCCAATATCTCCCTCCTAGCTGTATATTTTCTTCTTGATTTATAACTCAAATGATTCTGATATACCATTGTCTAGAATTTCCATGGCTTGATCTAGTCTTATGAATCAAACTCACTGGATAGTGCTCTCTCTCTCTCTCTCTCTCTCTCTCTCTCTCTCTCTCTTTATATAAACAGAAAGAGAAATGGATGGAATTTTTTTTCATTATACCTATTTGTAGACATAGTATTTCACCAAACATGATCACAGATTTCTGCTGAGACAAGTCATGTTTTTATCAATTGCTTTACTGCAAACATTTGTTTAAAAAGGGTATAGCACAAGGCGAGGCCATGTTTTGCTTAGGTTCCATTGGAAAGACTCACATATGACTATTGTCTTTTTTTTTCTTTACTTTTCTTTTTTTTATTGGTGCATTTCAATCATACATCTTGATGAGTTCTAGGGTGGTAGAAGTATACATGCACGCATCAGTCAATTAGCCCTCCCCCAATTCCCACCCCCATTCCCTCCCCCTTCTCTCCTTCTCCTACTCAGCATAGTGGTTGACTTTGATATATTTGTGTATGTACATCCTGTGCATTAGGGTGTTTCCCTCTTCCCCCCTCCCATCTCCCTCAGTTAGGTCGCCTACTTTACTCATCCGAGGTTTTCTCCATCATTGTCTGGAGTGCCTCCTATGCCCTATTCTCCATAGCTTCTGCATATTAGGGAGAGTATCCGACTTTTCACTTTGTCACTGACTAATCTCACTTAGCATAATGTTCTCTAATTCCATCCATTTCCCTGCAAATGACGTAATTTTGTTCTTCTATTGTGTACATAGCCCATAGTTTTGTAATCCATTCATCTGTTGATGGACATCTTGGCTGGTTCCATAGTTTGGCAATTGTGACTTATGCAGCTATAAACATAGATACACATGCATTAGTCTGGTAGTTTGGTTTCCATTCTTTTGGGTAGATACCTAGAAGTGATATTGCTGAGTCATAAGGTAGGTTCATTCCCAATCTTCTGAGGATCCTACACACTGTTTTCCAAAGTGGCTGCACTAATTTGCAATCCCACTAACAGTATATTAGAGTCCCTACTTCTCCACATCCTCACCAGCATTTGTTATTATTTGTGTTTTTAATGATTGCCATTCTAATTGGGGTTAGGTGAAATCTCAGGATAGTTTTGATTTGCATCTCTCTGATTGCTAATGATGCTGAACATTTTTTCATAAATTTATTGGCCATTTGTATTTCTTCTTTTGTGAAGTGCCTATTCAGTTCACTTGTCCATTGTTTGATTGGATTGTTTGTGTTTTTAGCAGTAAGTTCCTTGAGTTTTCTGTATATCCTAGATATTATTCCTCTATCAGAGGAGTAGCTGGCAAAAATCTTCTCCCATTCTGTCAGCTCCCTGTTGAGGTTCTTTATAGTTTCCTTTGCTGTGCAGAAACTCTTCATTTTAATGCAATCCCACATATTGATCATCTTTTTAATGTCTTGTGCCTTTGGGGTCTTCTTGAGGAAGTTTTTATCCATGCCTATGTGTTGAAGAGTTGGGTCTATGCCCTCCTCAAGTAGCTGCAGGGACTCTGGTCTAATTTCCAGGTATTTGATCCGTCTTGAATTGACTCTTGTGCAGAGTGAGAAAGTGGGGTTTATTTTCATTTTTCTGCATGTGGTTAACCAGTTTTGCCAACATCATTTGTTGAAGGGGCTATCTTTTTCTCAGTATATGTTTTTGGCTCCTTTATCAAAAATCAATTGGCTGTAAGTGTGCGGATTTGTTTCTGAGTTTTCTATTCTGCTCCATTTGCCTGTGTGCCTGCTTTTGTGCCAATGCCATGCTGTTTTTATTACTATTGCTCTGTAAGAAATTGACAAATTTCTAGATATGTACAACCTTCCTAAGTTGAATCAAGAAGATATAGAAAATGTAAAACCAATAGCAGTCAAAGAGATTGAAGCAGCAATAAAGAGCTTACCATCAAAGAAAAGCCCATGTCCATATGGTTTCCCAGGTGAATTTTATAAAACTTTTTGAAGAAATAATCCCAATACTCCTTAATCTATTCTGTGAAATAGAAAGAAACGGGACTCTCCCAAATACATTCTATGAAGCCAACATCACATTAATACCAAAACCAAATAAAGTCAGTTCAAGAAAAGAAAACCACAGACCTATATTGTTGATGAACTTAGACGCAAAACTTCCAAACAAAATACTAGCAATGCGCATTCAAAACCACATCACGAAAATCATACATCATGAACAAGTGGGGTTCATCCCAGGGATGCAAAGATGTTTCAACATACAAAAAATCCATGTAATCCATCGCATAAACAGAACTAAAGACAAAAATCACATGATCATTTCAATAGATGCTGAAAAAGCATTTGACAAAATCCAACACCCATTCATGATAAAAACACTGCAGAGAATCGAAATAGAAGGAACATACCTCAACATCATAAAGGCAATATACAATAGGCCCACAGCCAACATCATGCTGAATGGGGAAAAACTATGAGAGTTCCCCGTAAAAACAGGAACAAGACAAGGATGTCCACTGTCACCACTCCTTTTCAATATAGTACTAAAGACTCTAGCCAGAGCAATAAGGCAAGAGAAGGAAATCAAAGGAGTACAAATAGGAAAAGAAGAACTGAAACTATCTCTATTTGCAGATGACATATTATACTTAGAAGACCCAACAAACTCAACTAAAAGAATTATAGAACTGATCAACAAATTCAGCAAAGTGTCTGAATAAAAAATAAATTTTAAAAAACCAGAAGCTTTTCTATATGCCAACCATAAATCCACTGAAAAAGAAATCCAGAAAACAACAAAATACTTAGGAATAAACCTAACCAAGGATGTAAAAGACCTCTACAAGAAAAATTATAAAACACTGAAAAAAGAAATTGAAGAAGATCTTAGAAGATGGAAAGACCTCCCATGTTCTTGGATAGGCAGAATAAATATCATCAAAATGGCCATTCTTCCAAAAGTGACCTATAGATTCAATGCAATACCCATTCAATTACCAATGTCATTCTTCACAGACATAGAAAAATCAGTCCTTAAATTCATTTGGAACAACAACAACAAAAACAACCCAGAATAGCCAAAGTAGTTCTCAGCAACAAGAACCATGCAGGAGGCATCACAATACCTTTGGTCAGATTTTTAAAAATCTATTTTTTTCACTATTGATCCTGTAAAAGAGCTTTCAAATTGATGTTTTTTTAAGGTACCATTTGGGACTGTATGTGATGGGTCATAGTGGATACTTTCTGGAAGAGACATATGCTTGCACAAAATTTCAGTTTTGTGAGTCTATATCCATGGATAGAACCAATGAGCACTGGAGAGAGAAACATAAGGGACTTTGGATAACTGTGGAGAGAGACCCATAGAATAGTAGAAGGGAATTGGAGAAGGAGGTGCGGAGGGGAAAAGGAAGACTGAAGACAGAAATCATTCAAATAATGCTTTGGCAATAGATAAACATATTACTACCAGTTTTGCTGGCATATATGGGGAGGAAGGATAGGGTAGCAGGATAGGATGTGAAGGGAAGTACCCCAAGAACTGTGTATGTATGTTTGTATCATGTTGAACCCAAAATTTCCAAAGCACACATATTTTCTTCCTCCTGTGTTTTGCTGCACCTGGGAACTTTCAATAGGTTTCTCCTCTGTTTTCTAGAACAAGTTTCTGTGCTACCTGATGGCTGGTTTTGTTTTCCCAAGTCTCTCTGCTGAGCAATAGCTTCTTGTGCTAGGATTCTTCCACCGATTCTATCAAGGTTGCCTAGCTGAGATATTTACTGCTTTGAGTTGTTCAAAACCATGACATTGCAAATATGATAAAAATACAAAACAATTTTTCCAACCCTCAGAGATGACAAAGCTTCGCTCTGCTGAGTCAAGAACTTGGGCATTCCTTCTTGTCCCTGTAGTTTCTCTTTCATTTTGTACAGTTGTGAAGCAGCACTGTTTGTGTGCCAAGAGTTGCATTTCTCTTTGCGTGAGTAGTTGCTGTTTGGTTTTCGGCTGGCTGTTAGGTCAAAAACCACGAACAGCATTCTATGTATCTACTTAAGTGACTCTCTATTTTTCATGCCCTCCAGCCAGTGTTTTACATGCATATCACAAGTCCTATCCCAAGGATAGGCAGTTAAAAATTAAAAGTAACAGACAAAAAAAGCAAAAGCAAATACATCTTATATTTGTCATCTCAAACAAATGACAAAAAAAAAGGATTTAGAAGTTAGCAATCTCACAAGGCTAACTGGATCATAATGTGTATCCCATAATAGCATCAACAGAGAATCCCCACTGCTCATGTGTGCAACTATGCTCATACAGACACACACACAGACACACACACACACACACACACACACGCACGCACACACACACAGAAACCCAGTTCTAATTAAACAAGATATTTGTTTGGGTAAGGAAGTTTTGAACATTACCATTCAAAATGCTAGATGCATAGTGGTGTATTATTTGCATTTTTGTTTCTAATGAGCCTCTATATTAATGTTTATTATTCTTTACTTTCTTCTGTGAGGTTTTTTGAAATGATTTCCTACACAGTCAAATATTCTGTTTTTACTCAAATAAAAATTCAGTCTTTTCATGTGTTTTAGATAATGTGGAAAAAAACCACTGGAGATAAAAATATGGTTCTTATTAAGAAAAACAAAAATTAGAAGTTGTTTTTTCTTTTCTTTCCTTGAAATTGGGGGGGCTCTGCCTTATTAGAAACCTCTGGGAAACATTATAGAACATGTTCAGAATTGTCACCCCATAGAGAGGAAGTTAGTGCCTTCAGCCACCAAACTATATTTATCATGGTTTGTAGAATGCTCACAGGAGTGATAACTTCCCCATGTTAACTTCCCTACAGGTCTGCTTTCTTCCTTACCTTCATGGAGTTCCTAAAGCTCCTATTTCTAAAAGCACAAGAACAGCATCTAAAATAGTAGCTCCTCACTATGTATTTTTGAAGTCAAACTGAATTAATATTAAAGAAAAATAATAATATTATTTGTTGATTGATGTCATGAGACTCAGGAAAGGTTGGTTTAACACCTCTCTAGGTCCTAGATCCATGATTATTTTTGAAAGTCCTAGATCCATTCAAATTAAAGTAAATATCTCATGTATTATCAAGGTATATATGTATATATAATCAAGGTATATATCATATTTTCAATGTATATATTTCAATATATATTGTTGCAAGCATTTTTGATAGAATTTAAGAAATTTAAAAGTTAGTTAAAAAATTTAGAATTTAAATTAGTTGGTAGGTTTGAGGCCAGCCTCAGCAACTTAGTGACACTGTATTTCAAAAATAAAAAGGAAAAAGGAAACAAAGGCAAAATGCCCTTGGGTTTAATCCCCAGTACTACACACAAACACACACACACACACACACACACACACACACACACATACACACACACACACAATTAAGCTGATTTGAAGCCCAATTACATTTTTCTACTTCTTGTTTCTCTGAAACATAAACTAAATAATTATATTAAGAAGAATGGTGTAGAGTAAGGTCAGGAAGCTTCCAGAAAGAATGATTTTTACTTTTTCACAAGATGGAAAGGAAAACTTCTTCAATAAACAGATATTTGACAAAGTCCTGATGCAGGTGTCAGGGCATGAGTTGGATATCTAAGAAAGATTATTCCAAAGACAGGGAAGAACAAGAGCCAAACTTCTGAGAGGGACATTTCTTGGTATTTTGTATTAGTAAGTAATTGATGAGGTGAGTAAGAATAGCTCCAAGATTCTGGATCTGAGCAGCCAGAGGACGTAGTTGCCATTAACGTGGTTGAGAGAGGAATGTAGCTGAAACAGGTGCGAGGTCGGGTAAGTAAGCAATGGTCAATTTTTGTACGTAGCTTGAAAAATGAGATGGGCATTAATGCCAATGTCTAGTAGAATTTGAAGTTCAGGAGATAGGTCAGAACTTGAGATATAAATAAATATGCACATTGTTATCATACAGTCTGGATGAAAACATAAATAAAGGGTGCATAGAGCAAAATGACAAGTCCTGGCCTGAGCATTTGAAAACTCCCTAAAAAAGAAAGACGAGAGGAGAAACCAGCAAAGAGATTAATATCGAGAGAGATGAACATGTGAGGTTAAAGGAAAACTAAACCCGTATGCTAAAAAAGAGAAGCCAGTCATGAATTCTTTTGAAAGATGCTGATGTGTCAACTAAACTAAATAATTGTATTAAAAAGAATGGGAAGTAAGGCCAGGAAGTTTCCAGGAGAGATTTTTTTTAACTTTTTCACAAGGTAGAAAAGAAAGTTATGACCTAAAAACTGATAGGATTGAGGAAAGTAGAAGTAAGTTGGAATGGAAGTTCAAAGGGAATTGAAGAAAGTAGTTATAAATAATTTTTGATGAATTAAAGGGGCACAGGGGCAGTAAACAATAGAAAAGAAATAGCCCTATGGTTCCTTGAGTCAAATGGAATCAAAATAAACTTGTTTGTATATTTCCTTGTTTCAAAATGGAAGAAATAATAGTGTGTTTTAACATTGATAAGGATACAGTTCAATAGATAGGGAAGAGAAGATGTCTAGAAGAGAAAGTTCAAAAAGAGTGCCATCTTGGGCAGGTAGAAGAGGACAGGAGCTGACTACATGACAGAAAATGAGATTGCTTCTCTGTGGTTGCAGGCAGAAAGGTGCACCAGTGCCGTTGCTGGTAGCAGAGCTGTATCCAAGAATTAGACCAGGAACTTTGGCAATACAACATCGGAGACCCCTTCTTCTTCTTCAACATCCTTTGATTGTGTGGGCTACCACAAATATGAGTGATATCAGAGTCAAGAAACAGGATTTCTGAAATCCTTGTGACTTTTTGTCTGTGTCAAATTCAGCATAGGCCAGTTTCTGACGCCCCTGGGATGATTATACCTTTATAGTTAATAAAAAGATACAAGCTCTTGTCAGTACTTTTCTGCATTATGACACTAATTAATTAACTTACTGAACAACACAAAATGTACTTAATCTAAGATTAATCCATTTATGTTTTATTTCTTAACATAGCAAAAATGTATCTTGAACTTAAAATATGCTGGGAATAATTTAATTCCTTTATTAATTCAATCTAATCTATTTGATAATGAAAATTGTATTTGTAAGCATTAATTTTAGAATAGAGAATTATACTTACTGACCTTTTTCTTTTCTTTTTTTAACTTTTCTATATTCTGCTTTTATTTGTGGGAATTTGAGAATCAGAAATGAAAACCTTACTGGCTTCTATGTAAGCTAATATCTTTCTCTTTACTCTTCAGCAAGAAAAATGTCTAGATCCTTCCTTACATATTTTAATCATACAAAAGATTACTTGGAGATTGTAAGATTTTGGTTTGCTTTAATTAGTAGACTATATTATTCCTTTACTGATAATGTTATATATCAGAAATATCTAAGTCATAGTTTTGATTTGAGTGAACGTTCTTACTCAGTCCTACCCTAAGAAAAAACAAAACAATGCTTCCACTTTTATAATACAATTTCTAGTTTGGGGACTTTTTCAAATCAATACATGAAGGAATACTTTTTTAAAAACATTACCTCGAAGGATAATTTTCCCATTGTATTTATAATGTAAAAATAAAGATCCAATATATTACAAAATATGAGTAGGATGATCTTATATAAAACTATTACAAATTAAGTGCTAAAGAATTCTTTAAAATACTTATGTAATAAAGTAACTGAAAACCTTCATATTTCCTAAGATTATGAAAACCTTATCTGTTCTCTCACATATAAAAACTATCATAAGAATGATAGAATGATACTCTTGATTATAGGATTACTGGTAGTTTCATTTTCTTTTTTGTACATCTCATTTTTTTTACAAAAAATTACTAATTTATTTTAAGATTAGATACTGACAGCATTTTCACTGCTTCTAAGGGGTAAATGAGAAATTAGGCAATAGGGACATTTTTGCCACACACCTAATGGTGACTAAGGGGAGAGGACCTTACAACTACGGTGGAGACTGAGCTTGGCATACTCCCTTGACATGTGGGGAGCAACGCTGTTCCCACGCTTGGTAAAAAGTCTCCAAGAAGGAAGCCTTTATCCAGGAATTCTGTAACCATACTAAATTTTGTAATCTAATGTTGAACTTTTTGTGAGTCTATGTACATTTCAATTTTTTTAGAAAAAAGACATTATTTTATGTTTAGAAAAATATGTAGTTATTTACATCAATTTGAAATCATTGAAATTGCAAACAAAAAAAATCTTGGAAAAAATTTGAGAAAATATAATTTCCTATTACAAATTAACATCAAAAATCCTAAATAATGTACAACAAAAGGAAGTACAACTGAATTGGAAAAAATTGCCGTATGTATGAAAGAAAATGTCATTAAGTGTACAAAAATTTATTATAATTTATTTTTAAAACCCAGATATGAACAATATTCCCCCATGTATGAAGGACTGGGCACGATTAGGAACAGTAATTAATAGAAGTTGTAGAAACTATGAAGTACTGTATTCAAATAAATCCTATTTTCAATATTATAAATAAGAAATTCAAGTTAGACAATAAAGTATCAAATTTTCTAATGTCCATTTGTTGAGTTTTTTAAAAATATTACTTATTCATTTTGTTAGTTTTTATATGTAGATAAATAAAATATCAAATATGATTTAAATTATTAAATATATCTTCTTGCCAGAATTGAAATATAAATATATAGTAATGTTTTTATTCCTAGAGTTTTATGTTTTAAAAGGTTTCCATTATGGATATATATTTTATAATCAGAAAACTAATATAAAAAGATATGTGCATATGATTTTAAAACAATATTTTGTTTGATTTTAAAATTAAATCATGATTCAATAAATTTTTATATATAGTTATTGCTGAATTTAAATTGTCTATATAGAAAATTTATGTATTTTTAGACTAATTATTAGACATCACAATACACAATAACAATTTTGACTTATGTGTTATAAATTTGTGGTATCTATTTTATGTTCCTTTTTTATTTTTGCTCATTGTTACATTAAAACATCACATTTTCATGAACAATATTACCATATATTAAAATTACATTGCACTTAATTACCTTTGGAGTTATTTATTCCTTCCTTACTTTCCTAAGTTTTATATAATCCCTGCTTTTCTAATTACTCTGCCTAGCTTCAGTGATTAGTTATTCATTTATTCAAACTAATTATATCTGAGCACCTTACATATGTGCCCTATAACCACACGGTATCTTAATCTAGTACAACTATATTTCATATAATACTTATCTCAACTGATGGAAAAACTATTCAACAAGAGAGTTAGCTTTATACTTTTTGTTATGGTCTTGTAAATAAGACAGTAACTTATTCAAGTGACAGGATTCATGTGTCATTTTTGAAGAAAAGCCATATAATATGAGATGCAACATCCCCACTCTAATTCAGAAGCAGGAAATTTCTGCACATTTCTATAGCTTGAACTTTCTCTTTTGAGGACAGGAATCCAACTGACACGGCATACTGTGACTCCTCCTACAGTGGAAGTGGAAGTTAGAGGTCAAGAGCTAAGAGTCATATCAGCAAGCCGGACTACAAGGCATATACAAGCAGGAATTAACTGCCTGGGCACTGATGCTACTGAGATCGGTGAGGAGGCTCAGATCCCTTCAGTTACTTGTTAACTATGTGTAAACTGAGAGTGTCAGCAAGACTCAAAATCAATCTTAGCATCTGAGGAATCATTGACCTTTAGGGGGAGAGAAAAAGAAAGAGAGAGGGAACGGGGACTCATATATAATTGAAAATTATATTGTGGTGGTGAAGACCTTTTTAATGAATTTAATTAGAACTGTTTATCTTCAAGTTGGGCACTTGATAATCTCAGTATTTGGGAGACTGAGACAGGAGGATCGCAGGTTAGAGGACAGCCTCAGCAATTTGGGAAGGCCCTCAGCCACTTAGTGAGACCCTATTTCAAAATAAAATAAGGCTGGGGTGTCACTTGGAGGTAGAATGGCCCTGGGTTTAATCCCCAGTTACACACACACACACACACACACACACACACACACACACTCACAGTGTTAACTGTCTTTTATTTTCAATTCATTTAAATAAATATAATAAAATGACACAAGTTCAGAAATTGTGAAATAATGTTCAATTTGAATTCTGAAACACTCAGAACTGGAATAATATATGCGTGACTTTTTTATTTCTTTTTCTTTTGTGGTGCTGGGAATTGAAGCCAGGTTTTCACTAAGTTGCTGAGAGCCTTGCTAAGTCACAGAGGTTGGCTTTGAACCTGCAATCCTCTTGTCTCCACTTCCCAAGTACTGGGATTACAGGTACATGCTGCCATGCCTGGCATTTGCTTGATTTATTACTCACATAAATAATGTTTCCAGCACATGCTTGGAATCCCAGTACTTGGGAGGCTGAGACAGGAGCTTCACAGGTTCGCAGTCAGCCTCAGCAACTTGTGAGGCCCTCAGCAACTTAGTGAGACCATGTTTCAAAATTAAGAACAAGCCAGGCGTGGTGGCGCACGCTTGTAATACCAGTACTTTGGGAGGCAGAGACCAGAGGATCCAGGTTCACAGCCAGCCTCAGCTCTCTCTCTCTCTCCCTGTCTCTCTCTCTCTCTCTCTCTCTCTCTCTCTCTCTACCTAGTGAGGCCTTCCGCAACTT